>NW_020868972.1:332921-343325 GCF_003789085.1 Penaeus vannamei
TCCCCTTCTTTATCTACCATTCTCCCCCTTTTTATCTACCATTCTCTCCCTTCTTTATATCTTCCCCTTCTTATCTACATTCTCTCCCTTCTTTATCTACCATTCTCTCCCCTTCTTTATCTACCATTCTCTCCCCTTCTTTATCTACCATTCTCTCCCTTTTTATCTACCATTCTCTCCCCTTCTTTATCTACCATTCTCTCCCCTTCTTTATCTACCATTCTCCTCCCCTTCTCTATCTACCATTCTCCCTTCTTTATCTTACCATTATCTCCCTTCTTTATCTACCATTCTCTCCCCTTCTTTATCTACCATTCTCTCCCCTTCTTTCTTTCCCTCTCTCTCCCCTTCTTTCTTTCCCTCTCTCTCCCCTTCTTTCTTTCCCTCTCTCTCCCCTTCTTTCTTCCCTCTCTCTCCCCCTTCTTTCTTTCCCTCTCTCTCCCCTTCCTTCTCTCCCTCTCTCCCCCTCTCCTTCTTCCTCTCTCTCCCCTTCTTTCTCTCCCTCTCTCTCCCCTTCTTTCTCTCCCTCTCTCTCCCCTTCTTTCTCTACTTCTCTCTCTCCCTTCTTCTCTCCTCTCTCTCCCTTCTTTCTCTCCTCTCTCTCCCTTCTTCTCTCCCTCTCTCTCCCCTTCTTTCTCTACTTCTCTCTCTCCTTTCTCTCCCTCTCTCTCCCTTCTTCTCTCCTCTCTCTCTTTCCTTACTTCTCTCTCTCCCCCTCTTCTCTCCCTCTCTCTCCCCCTTCTCCCTCTTCTCTCCCTCTTCTCCCCCTTCCCCCCTCTCTCTAATTCCTCTGATGGCCAAGAGTAATTTATGTTTCCCAACACAGTAATGCAAGACAAACAGTTAATTTCCGATATGGATTGATAATGCAAAATCCGCCTTGCTGCTGGATAATCCACTCTGATAAGGCGAGCACTGAGTGCCATAGTGCAGCCCTTCTTGTGTAACTGACAGCTCTCCAAAGCACAAGAAGCTCGGCTAAATTGGGTAGTTGTTTCGACATCTTTCCGCAGCCTATTGCCTAGTATGTAATTTGTTCTATAAATAAACATTTCAGTTTAACTTCACCTCTATCTTTCTCTCTATCTCTTTCCTTCTCCCTCCCTCTCCTCCTCCTTTCTCTCTCTCTCTCTTCCATTTCCTCCTCCTCTCCCTCTCTCTCTTTCTTTCTCCTTCCCTCCTCTCTTCTCTCTCCCTCTCTCCTCTCTTCTTCTCCCTCTCCTCCTCTCTTCTCTCCCTACCCTTCTCCCTTTCTCTCTTCTTCTCCTCTCTTTCCTTCTCCTTCTCCTCCCTCTTTCCCTGCCCTTCTCTCTTTCCTTCTCTCCCTCACGATCTTTCTCTTTCCTTCTATATTATTTCCACATAATCCTTTCTTCCTATTCCTATCTCTTTAACACATGATCATTTCTTCCATCCCTTCTTCCCTTTCCTTCTCCCTCCTCCCTTTTCCTTCTTCCTCACCCTCATTTCACCCCTTCCTTTTCCTTCTCCCTCCTCCCTTTTCCTTCCTTCCCACCCTCCTTTCACCACTTCCGTTTCCTTCTCCCTCCTCCCTTTTCCTTCCTTCCAAGCCCTTCCCCACCCACCCACTCTTTCCCCCGCCCACAAATCTCCTCCCGCATCTCCTTGAACCGTGAGAGATGGCCAAGGCAGAGCAGAAGACGGGGCTGAATCACGTTAAAAGCGCTTTATGGATACAAATGAATTACACAGAACTGGAGCAAAATTGCGAGGCTTTATAAGACCTCTCGTGGCACGCTATATTGTTGGCTCGCATTTCGTACTGGTGTGTGGGTAAAAGGAAGGATAGGGATGGGGATAGGGTGGAGGAATAGGGAGGGAGGGAGAGAGGGAGGAAGGGAGGAAGGAGGGAGGGAGGGAGAGAAGGAAGAAAGGAAAGAAAAGAGGGAAGGAGGGAGGAAAGGAAGACGGGAAGGGAAGGCAATACAGAGAGAGAGAGAATGAGAGAGAGAGAGAGAGAGAATGAGAAGAGAGAAAGAGAGAGAGAGAGAGAGAGAGAGAGAGAGAGAGAGAGAGAGAGAGAGAGGAGAGAGAGAGAAGAGAGAGAGAGAGAGAGAGAGAGAGAGAACCAGAACGCGAAAAAACAAGTAGTGAAAAAAGAGATGGGCAGAAGACAGCAGTGTAGTATTGCAAAAGATGCGCAAGAGCTCCTCGTTTTCTCTCTCTCATTCCTAATTTGATGTTATTCAGCACCATTATTATCACCATCATCATTACCATTACCCCCATTATCATCATAGTGCGCCTCCCTATGAGAGTGGAAAAAGCTCAAGACGATCGGCCATCATCACCATTATCATCCTAATAATCACCATCGTCATCATCTTTCATCATCTTATGAAACCTAATCCCCAGAGAGCAATAAAAGGGAAGGGGAAATTGGCTTTCAAGATAATGGCTGAAGAATTTACCCTCGGCGAAATTATTCTTTAAAAATCTGGTCCTCTAAATGAGCTCGTTCTTGAAGACCCATAAACATTTAACACGCCGGCGTGCTAAGCACACTTTACCTTCTCCTTCTCCTCCTCCTCCTCCTCTTCCTTCTTTCTCCTTCTCCTTTACTACTTCTCTCCTCCTCTCCTTACTTCTCCCACCCCCTTTTTCCTCCTTTTCCTTCTCTTCCTACTCTTCTTTTTTTCTTATTTGCTTCTTGATCTTCTCGCTTGCACCGCTCCTTCCTCCTTTTCACTTTCTCTGTCCTTAACATTATTCCCTTCCTATAAGCAGTCACAAAATATATAGACAAGAAAGAGAGAAAGAACGAAAACCAAACCGGCCTACCCATTCCGAAGGCTGAAAAAAGTCAGAAAATCTAGAGTGCCACTTGAAGCTCCTCACGAGAGCCTTCCAAGTTGAAACTCCAACAGGGGAGGGGAGAGAATGTGGGGAGAAGGAAGAAAGAGAGAGAGATGGCGGGAGGGTAACGGGTCACTAAAGCCGAACAGCAGGTAGGGACAGCGAAGACTCGTGACCCTTATGGGTACTTCATCGGACTCGGATCCTTTGCCGAGGTCGATAAGGTTCACTTGCGGTAGGAGGAACAATGAATTATCAGCTTTACGATGGCACTGGTGCCAGGTAGGTCATTAATGCAAAGGAAAATTAGTGTTCGAAGAACTCATCAAGCGAAGAGGACATAAAATTATACACATAAATGCCAGAATACCTAAGTTCGTGCCCCTCCCCCTTCTCTCTCTCTTTCACCCTCATCCTCACCTTCGCCCTCACCTTTACTCTTATCCTTATCATTATCTTCAAGCTCATGCTCTCTGTATTTACTTCCTGTCTGCCTTTTATCTCTCTCCCCGCTGCCTGTGTCTGACTTCTTTTCTATACCGGTCTGGTTCCCTTTATCTCTTAAATTACACATTTCGCTCCAAACTTCCACTCAATATTTCTTTTTAATCTCCCCTGCATTTTTTTTTTTTTTTTTTTTACTTCTCTTCCCTTTCCATGTTCTCTATCAAATGCGCCTCTTCCCTATTTCTTTCTTCCTTTTTATTCTCCCACTTTTCGTTTTACTCCTCCCCCCCTCTATCTCTTACCTACTCTCCCTATCTTCCTCCTTTTCCTCAGCTCTTAAACTCAATTACCCATTTTTCTTCACTCCATCTCTCCCAATTTCTTCCCATTTCTCCACCCCTCATTTTCCTTTTTCTTCCTCACCCTCTGTTGAACTTGCTCTCTTTCTATCCTTCTTCCTCTGGCCCGCCCCTCCATTCTTCCACTCTCCCATCTTTCTTCACTTCGCCTACCCCCTATTCCCCCTCTCTCCCTCCCTCTTCCCTCTCCTCCCTCTCTCTCCTATTTTCCCTATATAATACCCCTCTCCCGCTCTCCATCTTCAACTCCTTTACCTTCCCTCCTTCTCCGTGGCATTCCCTCTCATCCCCTTCCTCTTCCTTCCCCCTTCCCTCTCAATCCTTCCCTCCCCCTCCCCCTCCCCCTCCAAAGCTCTCGCCGGGCCTCTCCTCCCCGCACGAGCGGTCCTTGACGGCTTCCGACGGTCGCTCAGGGCTGGAGTTGACTTGGGTTAATTCTCTCCGCCGGTGTTGTCTCTCTCTGTGCCTGTCTGCCTGTGCGTTTGCCCGTCTATGAAAATGTGTGTGTTTCTGTGTGTTCTCTCTGTCTCTCTCTCCACATCTGTCCCTGTTCTCTTCCACCCTTCTCGCTCACGCACTCTCTCTCGCCTTTCTCTCCAGACGCACCGCTTTCCCACCACAGGTCGCATCGGATATTTAAATTGTCTTGCCCTACATCTAAGAGACGTAGCACTTGTGTGTGTGTGTGTGTGTGTGTGTGTGTGTGTGTGTGTGTGTGTGTGTGTGTGTGTGTGTGTGTGTGTGTGTGTGTGTGTGTGTGTGTGTGTGTGTGTGTGTGTGTGTGTGTGTGTGTGTGTGTGTGTGTGTGTGTGTGTGTGTGTGTGTGTGTGTGTGTGTGTGTGTGTGTGTGTGTGTGGTGTGTGTGTGTGTGTGGTGTGTGCGTGTGGTGTGTGTGTGTGTGTGTGTGCGTGTGTGTGTGCTGCGTGTGTGTGTGGTGTGTGTGGTGTGTGCGCGCGCGTGCGCGTGTTTTTTGCAGGTGCGGGTACGTGGCTGGCTGCTTTCAGGTGCGAATGGAACCAAGACCTGGATTTAACCGGCCCATTTGCATAGATATGGATGTGACTATGGATATTGATTTTCTTATTTGAAAGGGTGTGCGTGTGCGAGTGTCTGCACGTGTACAACAGCGCATATTCGTGTGTAAACGTGCAAGTGTGCGTTTGAAGACTTCAACAGAAGCAACCTAAGGGGGGATGAGGGGCAGATGATAGGAGGGGAGGGGGAGCAGATGATAGGAGGGGAGGCAGATGGGAGGGGAGGGGGGAGGCAGATGATAGGACGGGAGAGGGAGGAGGCAGATGCCAGGAGGGGAGGGGGAGGGATGGAAGGAGGGCGGGGGGCTGGAGGTGCTACTTAGATGAGGCGGATGAGATATTGTAAGAGGCGGAAATGAAATTCCCGAGGAAGAAGAAAGGCTGAGGAGGGAAAGGGTGACGGAAGCTGGAGATTTAAAGACAGACTTGGGCACACATATATACACATACACATACACGCACACGTATATGTATATGGAAATGGATATGTATACATAAGTGCGCGCGCACGCGAGAGAGAGAGAGAGAGAGAGAGAGAGAGAGAGAGAGAGAGAGAGAGAGAGAGAGTGAGAGTGAGAGAGAGAGAGTGAGAGAGAGAGAGAGAGAGAGAGAGAGAGAGAGAGAGAGAGAGAGAGAGAGAGAAGAGAAAGAGAGAGAAGAGAGAGAGAGAGAGAGAAGAGAGAGAGATGTGTGTGTGTGTGTGTGTGTGTGTGTGTGTGTGTGTGTGTGTGTGTGTGTGTGTGTGTGTGTGTGTGTGTGTGTGTGTTGTGTGTGTGTGTGAATGAATACATGCGTATGCGCGCGCGCGCGTTTGTGTGTGTAAAACGAAAGCAGATAAAACAGCAAAAATGTTTAGAAATATTGTAATCAATAAAAAATATCTGACCTGTATAGTGCGCCCGTACTGGATGACTTGTCCCAGTAATTTCTTTCCTTCTGCTTCATTCTGTCTCTTTTCTGTCTCTGCTGCATGCTGTGGACGAGAAACAAGAAGTATGAGACAAAACATGTCAATCAGACCGTATGCATTTAATCATCAATCTAATGAGTTCAATTCAGACGCAGTCGTGTGACATTCTTCGTAAAATGACAGTTGCATAATTATCAATATCTAAATTTGATAGCAGAAATAATATATGAATCATAAATGAAATGCTACTTGCTGGATTCCTATGTCTCTGTAGACTCATAAATAGCCATAGGTACAAGCAGATAATCAAACACAAACATTAGCTCTCTCCTTAATTGTGTAAACATCTCAAAGAGCCTCCAACTGACTAACGTGTAAACAAAGAGAAAAGGGCAGTCATAAAATCATCAAATATCCAACACACACACTCATACACACGCACTTGCACGAACACACACACGCACATACAAGCAAGCACGCGCACACGCACATACAAGCAAGCACTCGCACACGCACACACAAAACAAACAAATTAACAACCTAAAACGAGAAAATAAAAATAAAAACATAAATATAAGCATTACGAAACGCGTCACCTCGCCTGCACAGTCTCTCCTTACTCTCGCCCCTCGCACTCAAAAGCACACCCTCGGACCCTCTTCTTGAGAAAAAAGGGGCGTTCCAACAACGCCCCGCCAGCCCCAACCCCCACCCACCCCTCCCCCCTTCCACGCAAGAGAGGTGGGCGGCGGGGAGAAGAAAAGCGGAGGTGAGGCGCCTTCACAATCCAGGCGATGATGGCAGTCATAATAGTGATTGACGATGATGGCGGTCACACCTACAGGTTATATCATTTGTACATGTATAACGTACATACTGTACATAAATACATACATACATACATACATACGCACAAACATACATACAAGCAAACATTTGTACACATAGTGATGGTGTTTATCAGAACATATTTAAATAATCATGTCATTCAGTAACGACAATTAATTAGTCTATACTGACATTCATAGATTAAGTGCCTGTAAAGTAATTTGTATTAATAAATTTATAAAATTGTAATGAACCAACCATAATGGTAAAATTAATAGTGTTACAATTATTAACGAAAAAAAAAGAATAAGGACAAAACCACGTATAAATTAACAACAGCAGCAGCAACAACAACAACAACCCATCCAAAGGAAACCGATCTCAAAGCGGATCGGACAGAAGGGCCATTATCGCTTGCACATAATGCCCAACATACGGGAGAGGGAGGGAGGGGCATCGCGATAAGCCTATGCATCCACAGAGGCGAACACCCGCCAGCGTGCGGTGCGACTTCATCAAAAAAATTAATTTACACCTGCCACTCGCGTGTTGCCTATGGCTGGCACTGCGATCTCACTATCATGTGTCACTAATTGTTGGAATAGGTTGTGTTGTTGTGTAGGTGGGGGGGGGTACATGGTGGAGGTACGGGTTGTGAATGTAAGCGCGGGAGGGGATGTGTATGCATTGTGTACATGGGGGGCAGGTAGAGAGGGCGCGTATGTGTGAGTGTTTGTGTGAGTGTGTGTGTGTGTGTGTGTGTGTGTGTGTGTGTGTGTGTGTGTGTGTGTGTGTGTGTGTGTGTGTGTGTGTGTGTGTGTGTGTGTGTGTGTGTGTGTGTGTGTGTGTCTGTGTGTCTGTTGTGTGTCTGTGTGTCTGTCTGTGTATGCTGTATAGGCTTACGTCTATTTGTGTGTTTTGCGATTGCTTATGAGTTTATATTTGCTTTATGCGTGTCCTTCACATACGCCGTCACTGTACTCCGACACTTCCGTTAAACCTTATCATTACTCTCCTCGTTTATCGGCACACTTCACCTGAAAATCGTATCAATTTGATCTTGGCCTACACCCCCCACCCCACCCCACACACACCCCTACACCTCGTACTCCATTTCCCCCACTCCATCTCGGCCATAGAACGTGTTGCTTTGAGAGACCCAAGGACGCGCTACCTGCACCCCCCCCCTCCTTATCCCCCACTCTCCCTCCTCCTTCTCTTCCTCCCCACTCTCCCCTTCACCCAATTCTGCCTTTCTGTCTCTCCCCTTTAGGAGGGTCGCCCTTCTCCCTCCGGCTAAACCATTGTCGCGCGTGTGTGTGTGTGTGTGTGTGTGTGTGTGTGTGTGTGTGTGTGTGTGTGTGTGTGTGTGTGTGGTGTGTGTGTGTGTGTGTGTGTGTTGTGTGTGTGTGCGTGTGCGTGTGTGTGTGTTGTGTGTGTGTGTGTGTGTGTGTGTGTGTTGTGTGTGTGTATGTGTGTTTGTGTATGTGCGTGTGCGTTGCGTGTGCGTGCTTGTGCTGTGCGTGTGTGCGTGTGTGTGTGTGTGTGTGCTGTGTGTGCTGTGCGTGTGCGTGTGTGTGCGTGTGGTGTGTGTGGTTGTTGTGTGTGTGTGTGTGTGTGTGAGTGTGTGTTGTGTGTGTGTGTGGTGTGTGTGTTGTGTGTGTGTGTGTGTGTGTGTGTGTGTGTGTTGTGTGTGTGAAGCAAAAGGGAGAGATAGAGTTAAAAGAGAGGGGAAGGGAGAGGAGAGGGAGATTAGAGGAGGGTTAGAGAGGAGGAGAGGAGAGAGGAGAGAAGAGAGGAGGGAGAGGAGAGAGGAGAGGGAGAGGGAGAGGGAGAGGAGAGGAGAGGAAGAGAGAGAGAGAGAGAGAGAGAGAAGAGAGAGAGAGAGAGAGAGAGAGAGAGGACGAAGAGAAAGAGAGAGAAAAGAGAAAAGAGAAAAGAAGAAAAGAGTAAGAGAGGAGAGAAAGATAAAGAAGAGAGGAGAAAAGAGTAAGAGAGAGGAGAGAAAGAAAGAGAGAGGAAGAGAGAGAGTAAGAGTATGGAGAGAAAAGAGAATTAAAAGGAAACCCCAAAACCGCCAGAGTATATATAATATATATATATATATATCAAACTATATATATATAAATATATATTATATTATATATATTATCGCAGGAACGAAATAAAGAAATGGCTAATGAGCAAAAGCTCAGTGGATTTACGGCCGTGCGAGCGAGGTCTTTCTCTCTCTCTCTCTCGTATCTTATCTCTTTATATCTTATATATCTTTCTATTAATATCATATATCTAATCTCTCTATATAATCTATATCTATAATACTATATATATCTATATACTATCTATCTTATCTACAAATTATCTACTATCTATATCTATATATATATAATATATCTATATACTAAATATTGTGATGTATTGTATATATCTACGTTAATATTGATGTGTAGTGAGTATTCATGACGACTTATATCTATAATTAAGAGGCGCGTGTGTTTCTCTGTCTATTATATCTAATATCTATGTTCCTAATTCCATAGTTTTCGAATTCGGATCTCTTTGAACTTATACATGGAGGGTATAACGGAAAAAGAAGATGAAAATATGTCAAAGGAGGTTAAGAAGGAAGAGAAGATGAATGATTAAAGAAGAATATTTCTATATCTTATTATATATATCTATCTATATATAAGAATTATATATCATATTGTATATATATATCTATCTATATATATATATATATACTATATATATATATATATCTATATATATATATTGAATATCTATCTATATATCTATCTACTGACCATGAAGGGTACGAGCGATATCGACTAATACAGGTGTATAATTATATATATATATATATATATCTATATATTATATATATGAGATAAGATAGATAGATATATAGAAGATAAGATAGATAGATTAAGATATAGATAGTTTGTGTAT
Source organism: Penaeus vannamei (assembly GCF_003789085.1). Lineage (NCBI taxonomy): Eukaryota > Metazoa > Arthropoda > Malacostraca > Decapoda > Penaeidae > Penaeus > Penaeus vannamei. The sequence continues at coordinate 342,269 of NW_020868972.1, forward strand.
GTTTGTTTGTTTTATACATATTCATACTATATCTATATATTTAAATAATCTATTATCTCTATCATATATTTATTAGTAATATTCTCTCTCTATATCGCTGCGCTCAGATAATTAAAGATCAAACCGAACGAGGTCTACGCTTTCTCTCTATCTCTCTCTAAGAGAGGCGCGTCGTTGCGAGAGGAGAGAAGCGCGCGGGCCGCGTATGAATCAGATTCGCAGTCGTAAAACAAACTGGCTGAAAATTATATATATATATCTCTGTCTCTATATATATATTATCTATTCTTATCTATTAATGCCTACCATTCGTATAATATAGTTCGAGAATTCTCCAAACGCGGATTCTTTCATTTTCGTCCGTTTCTCGATCATCATGTATTAATCTTTACGATAAAACATGCGTGCCATCTTAAATTCGCGTAAATACACGTAACGTAATATAATAGATTGATTAATCGTTTATTATATGAAGCTAATCTCCCGGAAAAAAAAAAACTCCCAAATGTATACTTCAAAGTAATATTTCTCCTAACTATACTTCAGAGTAATAATATGTGAAAGGCGATAAAAACGACAAACAATGCATAAACCCAACTTGAACTAAATAAAAATAACAATATTTCTGTTGAATGTCAATTACGGTGTAGAATAAAGAATTAGCAAAAGGGGCTTTCCATTTATATAAAAATGAAAAAACAAACACTTTTATTAAAGAACAAACGGCCTCTAGCGACCCGGGATTAAATAAAACCGTCAAGTCTGGCTGTATATACGGGTTCAATAACGAAGCGAACTTTATTTCATACGATAACTCGCCGCAGCCAACCGCGTCGCATTGGCTCGGGAGAGGAATGGCGCTCGCGATAGCAAAAGATAATTATGTTTCCATAGATGTAAAGCAGACTGATCGAACGTGTGCGCGCGGGTGTGTATGCATCAGGTGTGAATGTGCATGTGTGTGTGTGCATGTATCCATCCGCATGTGTCAATGCCAGCCATGTGCATCTGCACGATTCTCTGTAGTAAAAACCATTCTACGCCCATTCACGCCCTT
>NW_020868972.1:343425-358425 GCF_003789085.1 Penaeus vannamei
GATGGCCGCTCGTAAGTCTCGCCGGAATTGGGAGATGCTCAGACATCTCTTGGCCTTTTGAAGGACATGTATCTTTTCTGCAAATGAAATTTCATATCGAGTCCCGCATTACCTTTTGTCTATTTCCACTCTTTTTCCTTTCCATTTCATGTCCCCTCTTCTTTCCTTCCCAGATATTACTCCACATGGTGAACCAGATGATGCGTATGTAGCAGACGCGGCCGAAGGAAAACTATGCCAGGTGCAATTCCAAGAGTGGATATTCGCTTTCCTCATGTGGCAATAACACCTTTACAGTGTATTTCTCTTTTAGCATACGCCTGGGGCCTAGGGTGATTTTGATATTTTTCCTGAACAGTAGCGACTTGCATGGCAGACGAACACGTTACTCATGTTTAATAACAAACAATATATATGTAATTTGTACTTAGGATAAAGTTTATCTGGCGAGGTAAGAGGTATACTAGAATGCAGCCCTCGAGACAATAAATATTTATGTCTGACTGACAACCCTCCAAAGTTAACAAAGGTTCGACCAGACTGTATATAATAGATACTTCCTCTGTTGTTGCTGCTGGCTTCTCATGGATATTATTATTATTATCAGTTTAAAAAGTCAAATTAAATGCAAAGAATTCTTATCCTCCGCTTCCCCATCATTCCAAAGCAAAAAGAAACCGGCATTCCTCTCAACTCGTCCTCTCCTGGCGCGTTCAACTCTATGTAAACGTATGCTTAAACTCTCGAGGTCCATTTGGAATGCCAGCCATGGACCTGCAGGCTGGAACAATACGGAATCCACCGCCGTAAACCATATCCCGGAGGAGAATAAGCGCAACAGGCAAACCGAATTACCTCCAGAGACCGTGGGAGAATATAAAATAGTGGGACGACAGCTGTTCAGATAGGAGTCGGCACACAGACCGATTTACTGACATACTACCATGCCGACAAAGTTCCCTTCCCGTTTGGTCGTCTTTAGTGTTTAGTGAGGGAGAGAACAGATACAGATAAATTAGAAACAGACAGGAAACATATTTTAAACAAGCAGAAATAAAAAAGAGAAGAAGGGAGATGGGGGGGGGGAAAGTGGAGGGAAGGGGGGAGGGATCACACCAAGCACACAACGGTCACCATGACAACCTCTCACCGGCGAGCACATCTGATGATGGCGAAGGATGGCAACTTCAAGGAGCATCTTGACTTCTTAATACACTTATTTTTCAGTAAATTGGGGCTAATGTGAAGATTTAGGGAAATCAGGAGAATCCTTATAGGAGAAAGGGACAAAGGATATAAAGATGAAAGAGGAGGGGATGAGGACTGGAACGATGGGAAAAAGGAGAATGACGATGAAGATGAAAATGGAGATGACGATGGCGACGACGATGAGGAATAGGAATAAGATGAAGAGGAGGAGGAGGAGGAGGAGGAGACGACGACGAGGGCGACGAGGAATAGGAATAGGAATAAGAAGGAAGAGGAGGAGGAGGAGGAGGAGGACGATGGCGACGACGACGATGTGATGATGGTGATATGATACCTAGGATAATAATAACAAGGACAACGCCAATGAAGATAACGCGGAAGAGAACGAAGGACAAAAGACAAAGAAAGAATACGAAATCTTGAAAACAAAACGAGGAAGTGGAAGAGGCAAACCAGATACCTTCACTCCCACTTCAAAGGCTCCCCCACCTGAGCTTACCTGCGGCCGCGCAATCCTTCATCGTGACACGAACAAAAACACTTCCCAACGACCCTCCTCCTCCCTCCCCCCAAAAAAAAAAAAAACAATAATAATAATATATATAATCGCTGTACGTTCCCCCCAAAAAAAAACCTCAAAACTCCATCTACCTTCGTTTTTTTTAGATATTGTGTCCACTCAAATACATTTCCAACCGAGATTGTTTCGACTCAAATATTTACCTGATTCGCCTAATTGATAAAAATGAGTATATCATAAAAACTTCCGACCAGCGAAACATCAATAAAACGCACATCACATTACTCCCGCCCATTCAGAGAAACCTTACATAACATGAGTTGTCTGTGTCTGTCTGTATGTATATTTATCTGAAGGTTTCTCTGTGTCTATCTATTTGTCTGTTCCTCTGTGTCTATGTGTGTCCGTTTGTCTATCAGTCTACCTGTCGTATCCGGTACCCGTCTGCATCCATCTACCCGTCAGTATCCGTGTACCGTCTACATTCATCCCTCAACGCCGTCTGCATCCGCCTACCCGTCCTGTACTCCGTCTATCCGTCATGCCTATCCTGTCTATCCGCTCTGCATATCACTCCTACCCCGTCCTGCATCGTCTACCGCGTCTCTGCACCGTCTACCCCGTTCCTGAATGCACTCTATCCCTCGTCTCTCTCTCACCGTCTGCATTACCGTCTACTCTCGCTCGTGTGCTACCGTCTAACTGACGTTCCTGAATCACTCCTCCTCTCATATCCTCCCTTACTTCGTATCTACAGTTCTACCTGCGCTACTGCATCCTATCTCATATTCCTCAGTTCTATCTCTCGCAATCTACCTCTCCTCTATCCCCGTGGCTGTATCAGTCCTACCTTGCGTCTCGTGCATCTCCGTCTACCCGCTTCTCTGAATTCACTTCTCTCTATCCCCGTACTGTATCCGCTCCTAGCTGCGGTCTGCATCCGCTCTCCTACCACGCGTGTCGAATCACTTACGATGCCGTCTGGTATCCGTCCTACCCGTCTGCCTACCGTCTACCCGTCCCTGAATGCACTTCTTACCTCGTCTGCATCCCCGTTTCGACCCGTCTCGCATCCGTTCTACCGCGTTCTGAATCACTCTAGCCCTCGTCCTGTATCCGTCTACCCGTTCCTGCCACTCTCGCTCTATCCCGTGCTGAATCACCTACCGTCTGCATCGTCTAGACCCGTCTGCATTCCCGTCTACCGCGTCTGAATCACTTCCTAGTACCGTCTGTATCCGTCTACGTCGTCTCTGCTCATCTCCTCGTCTACCATCCTCGTCTGAATCAACTCTATCTCGCGTCTGTAATCCGTCTACTCGTTCTGCATATCCGTTCTACCCGTCCTGGAAATCACTCTACCCGTCTGCATTTCCGTTCTCACCCTTCCTGAATCACTCTCTTTTACACAGCCGTCTGCATACCTGTCTACCCCGTTGCTTCGAAATCACTCTACCCTCGTTGCATCCGTCTATCCCGTCTGATATCACTCTATACCGGTCCTGTATCCTCCGTCTACCCGTCTGCAATCGTCTCACTCGTCTTGTATCCTCACCTACCCGTCTGAATCAGTCTACTCCCTCTGCATTCCCGTCTACCGCTCTGAATCACTCTAAGTAACACGTTCTGCTCATCCGTCTACCGTCTCACCATACTACTCGTCTGTATCCAATCTACGCGTCCTGCATCCATTCTACCGCGTCTGCATCGTCTACTCGTCTGTATCAATCTACCCGGTTCTGCATCCTCATCTACCCGTTCGCCATGCCGTCTACTCGTTGCTCCATCTACTCGTCCTGCCATCCGTCTATCCGTTCTGCCATCCATTAACCGCGTCTGCATCCCGTCCTACTCCTTGTATCAAATCTACCCTCTCTGCATCCGTTCCTACCCGTCTGCATCCATCTACCCGTCTGCATTCGCATCTACCCGCTGCATCATCTACTCGTGTCCTGCTATTCCGTCTACCCGTCTCGCATCCATCTCCCGTCTGCATCCGTCTACCCGTTTTTACCATTCCATCCTATCCACCGTCTAGTCACTCCGTCTATACTTCCTCTGTATCAACTCTACCCCTCCCTGCACCGTGCTAGCCCTCCGTCTGCATCCAGTCTACCCGTTGCATCCATCTACACGTCTGCATCCATCCTACCTCCGCCGTTCCTGCATCCGCTACTCCTTCCTTGTATCAATCCTACCCGTCTGCATTCGTTCTACTCTCTCCGCGTTCTCCTGACACTCCCATTCCTATCACCGTCTGCATACCCATTCTACCTCTCGTCTCTCCTTCGTCTCTGCCCATCCCATCCTACACCCGTCTGCATCCTCCCTGTCTTAACCCGTCCGTTCTCCCATCCCATTTCTTCCGCGTTCCTGCGCACTCTCGGTTCTATCCACCCTCTCTGGATCTCCGCCTACCCGTATGCATCTCCTCACTTCCACTCACTCGCCTGTCAATCCGTCTACTCGTCTTCATCATCTACCTCGTGTTTTCCCTTCTCTCGCATCCATCCTCCGTCTGCATCCGTTCTTACCCGTTTATCATCCATCTAGCCCGTCTGCCTCCATCTCCGTCTACTCGTTCTGTATTCAATCTATTCCGTCTCTGTTTCACTCCATTCTCAGTCCCCGTCTCTCTCCGCATACTCGCCTCGTTTAACCGTCCTGTCAATCAGCTCTATCCTCGCGTCTGTCAGTCGTCGTCTACTCATTCTCGTAATCAATCTATTCTCCTCGTTGTCCTGCATCAAAGTCTACCCGTCTCGCATCCATCACCCGTCTGCATCCGTCACCCGTCTCTGCATCCATGCTACCCGTCTGCATTCATCTACCCCGTCTACATTCCATTCTACCCGTCTTTATCCGTCTACCCGTCCCTGCATTATCCGGTCTACCCGTCTGCTCCGTCTAAGACTCGCTGCATCCGTCCTCACCCGTCTTGCATCCGTCTAAACCCGTCTGCATCGTCTACCCGTCTGCATGTCCATCTATCCGTCTGCATCCGTGTTCCCTCGTCTGTAATCAATCTACCCCGTCTGCATCCGTCTACCGTCTGAATCACTCTACGTCTGTATCCGTCTACCTTCATCTGTATCAATCTATATCCCGTCTGCATCCATCCTAACCCGCTTCTGCATCCATCCGTCTTACACGTCTGCACCAATATACCCGTGCCTGCATCCATCCATCTACCGCGTCTACATCCATCTACCCGTCCTTTATCCGTCTATCCCACCGTCTGCATCCGGTCTACGCTCTGCATAATCCCGTCGCTACCCGTCTGCATTCCGTCTACCGTGCTGCATGTCCGTATACCCCGTCTGCATCTGTCTAACGTCGTCTTGCTCATCCGTCTAACCCGTCCTGCATGCCCGTCTTCCATCGCCGCGTTCCTCGCATGCCGTCTAACCGTCTGCATTCCGTCTACCCGTCATGCATCCGTCTACTCGTTTGCATCAATCTACCTCGGTCTGCACTCCGTCTACCCGTCTGCATCCGTCCTACCCGTCTGCATTCCGTCTACTGTACTTGCATCATCTCTCTACCCGTCTGCATCCGTCTACCCGTCTTCATCCGTTACTCTCATCCGTCTTTATCCGTCTACCCGTCTGCATCCGTCTACCCTCGTCTGCAATCGTCTACCCCGTCTGCCATCCGTCTCACCCGTCTGCATCGTCTACTCGTCCTATCCGTCGTCTGCATCCGTCTACTTCGTCTGCATCAATCTACCGTCGCATCGTCTTCCGTATCCCGTCTACCCGTCTGCATCCGTCTACCCGTCTGTCATCCGTCTACTCCATCCGTCTACCCGTCTGCATCCCGTCTAACCCGTCTGCATCCGTCTAATCTCGTTGCATCGTCTACCCCGTCCATGCTATCCGTCTACCCGTCTGCATCCGTCTACCCGTCTGTCATCCGTCTACTCTCATCCGTCTACAATCTCTACCCGTCTGCAATCCGTCTACCGTCTGCATCCGTTCTACCCGTTCTGCATCGTCTACTGCATCTCTACCCGTCTGCATCCGTCTACCCGTCTGCATCCGTCTACCCGTCTGCATCCGTCTACCCGTCTGCATTCCGTCTATCACCCGTCTGCATCCGTTCTACTCGTCTGCATCCGTCTACTCGTCTGCATCCGTCTACCCGTCTGCATTCCGTCTACCCGTCCTGCATCCGTCTACCCGTCTGCATCCGTTCTACGTCTGCTTCGTCCTACCCGTCTGCATCCGTCTACCCGTCTGCATCCGTCTACCGTCTGCATCCGTCTACCCGTCTGCATCCGTCTACCCGTCTGCATCTCTACTCCGTCTGCATCCGTCTACCGTCTGCATCCGTCTACCCGTCTGCATCCGTCTACCCGTCTGCATCCGTCTACCCGTCTGCATCCGTCTACCCGTCTGCATCCGTCTACTCGTCTGTATCAATCTACCCGTCTGCATCCGTCTACCCGTCTGCATCCGTCTACCCGTCTGCATCCGTCTACTCGTCTGCATCCGTCTACCCGTCTATCGTCTACCCGTCTGCATCCGTCTACCCGTCTGCATCGTCTACTCGTCTGCAATCGTCTACCCGTCTGCATCCGTCTTACCGTCTCTCATCCGTCTACCCGTTCTGCATCCGTCTACCCGTCTGCATCCGTCTACCGTCTGCATCTCGGTCTACTTCGTCTCTGCCCCATCTATAAATCCGTCTACTCCGTCTGCATCTCTACTCGTCTGTACTCGTCTGCATCATCCTCTCGTCTCTGCAGTCTACCCGTCTGCATCCGTCTACCCGTCCTGCATCCGTCTACCCGTCTGCATCGTCTACTCGTCTGCATCAATCTACGTCTGCATCGCGTCTACCCGTCTGCGATCCGTCTACCTCGTCCTGCATCGTCTGCATCCGTCTACTCGTCTGCATCCGTCCTATCGTCTGCATCCGTCTACCCGTCTGCATCCGTCTACCCGTCTGCATACCGTCTACACCGTCTGCATCCGTCTACTCGTCTGCATCATCTACCGTCTGCATCCGTCTACCCGTCTGCATCCGTCTACCCGTCTGCATCGTCTACTCGTCTGCATCCTACCGTCTGCATCCGTCTACCCGTCTCATCTATCTGCATCCGTCTACTCGTCTGCATCCGTCTACCCGTCTGCATCCGTCTCACCCGTCTGCATCCGTCTACCGTCTGCATCTACTCGTCTGCATCAATCTACCTCGTCTGCATCCGTCTATCCGTCTGCTCCGTCTCCCGTCTGCATCCGTCTACTCCGTCTGCCATCAATCTACCCGTCTGCATCCCGTCTATCCCGTCTGCATCCGTCTACTCCCGTCTGCAATCTCCGTACCCGTCTGCATCCGTCTACCGTCTGTATCCGTCTACCGTCTGCATCCGTCTACCCGTCTGCATCCGTCTACTCGTCTGTATCCGTCTACCCGTCTGCATCCGTTCTACCCGTCTGCATCCGTCTACTCGTCTGCATCAATCTACTCGTCTATCGTCGTCTGCATCCGTCTATCCGTCTGCATCCGTCTACCCGTCTGCATCCATCTACCCGTCTGCATCCGTCTACCCGTCTGCATCCGTCTACTCGTCTGTATCCGTCTACCCGTCTGCATCCGTCTACCCGTCTGCATCCGTCTACTCGTCTGCATCAATCTACTCGTCTGCATCCGTCTACCCGTCTGCATCCGTCTACCCGTCTGCATCCGTCTGCATCGTCTAGTCGTCTATCGTCGTCTGCATCCGTCTACCCGTCTGCTGCATCCGTCTACCCGTCTTCATCCGTCTATCCGTCTGCATCCGTCTACCCGTCTGCATCCGTCTACCCGTCTGCATCCCGTCTACCCGTCTGCATCCATCTACCCGTCTGCATCCATCTACCCGTCTGCATCCGTCTACCCGTCTGCAATCCGTCTCTACCCGTCTGCATCCGTCTACCCGCCCGTCTGCATCCGTCTACCCGTCTGCATCCGTCTACTCGTCCAATGATTCAATCTACTCCGTCTGCATCCGTCTACCCGTCATGTCTGCCATCCGTCCCCGTCTACCCCGTCCTGCATCCGTCTGTCTACTCGTCTGCATCCGTCTACTCTGTCTCATCCGTTCTCATCTACCCGTCTGCATCTACCTCTACCGTCTGCATCCGTCTACCCGTCCTGTCCGTCTGTCTGCATCCGTCTTACCTCGTCTGCATCCGTCTACTCGTCTGCATCCGTCTACTCCGTCTGCATCAAATCTACTCGTCTGCATCCATCTACCCGTCTGCATCCATCTACCGTCTGCAATCCCATCGCGTCTGCATCCGTCTACTCCTGTCATCCCGTCCTCTACTCCGTCCTGCATCCCCGTCTACCCGTCTGCATCCGTCTGCATTCTCCTCTACTCTCTGCATCCGTCTACCCGTCTGCATCCATCTACCCGTCTGCATCCGTCCATCCCGTAATCCCGTCTGTCTGCAATCCGTCCCACCCGTCTGCATCATCACCCCGTCTGCATCCGTCTACCCGTCTGCTCCCGTCTACGTCGTTGCATCCGTCTACCCGTCTGCATCCGTCTACCCGTCTGCATCCGTCTACCCGTCTGCATCCGTCTACCCGTCTGCATCTCGTCTGCATCCGTCTACTCGTCGTCTGTCTGCATCCATCTACCCGTCTGCATCCATCTCCTCGTCTGCATCCATTCTACCCGTCTGCATCCGTCTACGTCTGCATCCGTCTACCCGTCTGCATTCCGTCTACTCATCTCTACCCGTCTGCATCCATCTACCCGTCTGCATCCATCTACCCGTCTGCATCCGTCTACCCGTCTGCATCCGTCTACCCGTCTGCATCCGTCTACTCCTCTGTATCAATCTACCCGTCTGCATTCCCCGTCTCCATCGTCTGCATCCACTCCCGTCTGCATTCCGTCTACCCGTCTGCATCCGTCTACCCGTCTGCATCCGTCTACTCCTCTGTATCAATCTACCCGTCTGCATCCATCTACCCGTCTGCATCCGTCTACCCGTCTGCATCCGTCTACTCCTCTGTATCAATCTACCCGTCTGCATCCATCTACCCGTCTGATCCGTCTACCCGTCTGCATCCGTCTACCCCGTCAATCCATCTACCCGTCTGCATCTGTCTACCCGTCTGCATCCGTCTACCCGTCTGCATCCGTCTACCCGTCTGCATCCGTCTACCCGTCTGCATCCGTCTATCTCATCCGTCGTCTGCATCATCTACCCGTCTGCTCAACCCGTCTGCATCCATCTACCCGTCTGCTCCGTCTACCCTCTGAATCAATCTCCGTCTGCATCCATCTACCCGTCTGCATCCGTCTACCCGTCTACCTCGTCTGCATCCGTCTACCCGTCTGCATCCGTCTACCCGTCTGCATCCGTCTACCCGTCTGCATCGTCTACCCGTCTGCATCCATCTACCCGTCTGCATCCGTCTACCCGTCTGCATCCATCTACCCGTCTGCATCCATCTACCGTCTGCATCCGTTTTGAAATGGGAGAAGGAAATGAATGGAACAAAACAGGAAAGGGGAAGACAATGATAATAGACACGGGTGAGAAAATTCCTTTATATCATCGGAGGCTATATCATCGTCAGGCGCCCACGATCGCCAAACCACCGCAACAGTCACGCCCGCCGAACATACACCGCCGTCACGCCCACATATGCGGTGCAGAAGGCAGATGGTTGCGGTGGTAGTTACTGATAGTGACTGGGATACGGCTGAGGAGAAGGCGGGAAAGGAGGAGGAGGAGAGGAGGAGGAGGAGGAGGAGGAGGAGGAGGAGGAGGAGGAGGAGGAGGAGGAAGAGGAGGAGGAGGAGGAGAGGAGAAGAAGAAGAAGAGGAAGAAGGAGGAAGAAGAAAGAAGAAGAGAGAAGAGAAGAAGAAGAAGAAGAAGAAGAAGAAGAAGAAGAAGAAGAAGAAGAAGAAAGAAGAAGAAGAGAAGGGAAGAAGAAGAGAAGAAGAAAGAGAAGAAGGAGAAAGGGAGGAAGGAGGAAGGAAGAGGAGAGGAGGAGGAGGGAGGGGAAGAAGGAAGGAGAGGAGAGGGAGAAGAAAAAAGGAGAAGAGAAGAAGAAGGGGAGGGAGGAGGGAAGGAAGAAGGAGAGAAGAAGGAGAGAAGGAGGAGGAGGAGGGGAAGAAAAGGAAGGAGAGGAAGGAAAAGAAGTGGAAGAGAACGGATGCAGAGAGCACTGCTTAATGCCCTCTCCATTTCTTGATATGAGCACGAACACCTGTGATATACACACACACTCATTCACACCCGCCCCTTGCACTCACGCTCTCACTTTCCGTCTCATTTCAAATAGCACACACCATTAACTTAATCCCTCTCCATAAAAAAAGAACGAACAAAAAAGCCCAATCTTACACACACACACATCGACACACACACACACCACCGACACACACACACACACACACACACACACCGACACACACACACACACACACACACACACACAACACACACACACACACACACACACACACACACACACACACACACACACACACACACACACAGTGAAAAAAAATGTAAACGCGATCATTATCTTTCCCTCCACACACACAGCCATTATAAAGTCATTACACTCAACGATTATTACAACAATAGTAAAAAAATAATAATAATAAAAATAAAAATAAAAGGTGTTGGCAGAGGTCAGAAAAAAACGCAAGAACGAAAGAACGACCAGTACCATAAACAAGGAGGAGTCCAGCAGGTAAACAGGTAAGCAAGTGAGCAGGTAAGTAGGCGGGGTCGGGCAGACAGGTGTCGGGGTGTCCAATTAGCGTGCGAAGAACACCGTGGCCGCCTGTGTTCGACTCCCGCTTCTCCCCGTGCTTATGCCCCTCCCCCCCACCTCCCAGGCGCGCTCTCAGCCCTGTTGCCTCCTTGTAAGTGGTTTGGGGAGCGGGTGCAGGAGGGGGGGAGTGGGAGGTGAGGGGGTGACAGAAGGCTTGGGAAGATGGAGAAAGAGAGAAAGAGGAGAGAGTTGGGGTGAGCGGGGCTAGGGAGAGAGAGGAGAAAGAGAGGGGCAGGCAAGGAAATTGAGGGAAAGGGAGAGCGAAAGTGTGGAAAATGAAAAAAAGAAAAGGGAAAGAGGAAGAAAGAGAAAGAGAAAGAGAGAGAGAGAAGGAGAGAGAGAGAGAGAGAGAGAGAGAGAGAGAGAGAGGAGAGAGAGAGAGAGAGAGAGAGAGAGAGAGAGAAAGAGAGAGAGAGAGAGAGAGAGAGAGAGAGAGAGAGAGAGAGAGAGAGAGAGAGAGAGAGAGAGAGAGAGAGAGAGAGAGAGAGAGAGAGGAGAGAGAGAGAGAGAGAGAAGAGAGAGAGAGAGAGAGGAGACAGGAGAAGAGGAGAGAAGAGAGAGAGAGAGAGAGGAGATGAAGAGAGAGAGAAGAGGGGCAGCCATAATATAAGCGAGCAGGGCACAAGTCTTGGGGAGGGATGCAAACAAGTAAAATTATTACAAACAAACAAGTTCCTGTTTATCACAAGTCATCCCCGCCGCACCCACCGCATGGCACTACCTTGCTCTACCCAACCGAATCACTGAAGCGTTAAAAAGCAATCTCAAACGTTTAAAAGCCCCCTGAACCGTTTAAAAGCATTCTAAAACGTTTGCAACTAATTAACCCATTCCAGCACATAGTCTTGGACAATTTGGTATTAAGACACATAGAGAAAAACAAACTCTAACCATCTGCTCATGTACAACGCAATAGTCATGTTGGAAGGGTGGTGGTTATAGCAAAAAGTAGCAGTTATAACAGCACTAGAATTAGTAATGTTAGAAAACCTTACTATTGATATTAGTAATGTTAGAAAACCTTACTACTGATATTAGTAATATTAGAAAACCTTACCACTGACTCCGATGCACCTCTTTTATGTTAACTGTCAGATGATTGTCAGTGAAATTGTGCCGCATAACATCATAAAAAATATATAAAAACTCAATAAAATAAGAGAACCTCGGAGAGAAAGCAGCTCCACAAATCCTCGCGTAAAATAGTAACACGACCCTCGACCAAAGCGAATCCTCACGTCTTAATGTCCTGCAATTTAATTTGTCCACAGAGCCGGGCTCAGGCCTCAGCTGGAGTTCGGAGAGTGGAGGAGGGGAGAGTGGGGACTTGGAGAGGGAGAAGGAAGGACGGAAGGAGATGAAAGGAGGTTCAGTAACTCCTGCAAAGTGGAGAAAGAGAAAGAAGTTAAAAAGGAAGCAGAGGAGGAGGAGGAGGGGAGGGAAAATGATGATGATGATGATGATGAGGAGGAGGAGGAGAAGGGTGAAGATGAGGAGGAAGAGGAAGAAGAGGAGGCAGAGGAGGAAGAGGAAGAAGAGGAGACGGAACGGAGGAGGGGCGGGAGGAGGAGGAAGAGAGGAAGGCGAGGAGTGGGCGGGGAGGAGGAGAGGACGGAAGCGGAGGAGTAGGAGGAGGAGGAGGAGATATATATTCCTGTTCCTGTTCTCTGTTCTTCGCTTTGCTACAAACGCGTTGCGAGCATCAGGGCCTTTGTATTAGAATAGCATACCTTTTCGAAATCCGTTTCCCATTCATCATACACATACTATAATCTTCTCTTCTTATCCAGTCATTCCAAACTTTCTTCCATCATTTTTTATATCCTATTCTTAACATCCCTCGACCCCCCCCTCCCCCACCTTAATTTATTTCCTTAAAAGCATCATCCTCATCCTCTCTGCATCCCTATCCTACCACCCTCCTCAATCCTGCATCCTGTATCCTCCAATCCTTCTACATCCTGCGCGCTCATAAACATCCCCTGCTCCCAGAATAAGCCAGCCTGTTCATTGCATATTCAATACCCTTCCCCTCTTCTCCCTCTCCCCTCCCCCTCTTCCCCTCTCTCCCTAAATTTTCACCCGTCAAAGAATGGAGGGAGGGTGATGGGGAGCATCTTTCCCAAGGTCGGCAAGTGAGGCACGCTTGCTCTCTCTCTCTTTTTCTCCCACCTCTGTCTGTCTGTCTGTCCGTCTGGCTGCTCGCCTGTCTGTCTGTCCGTCTGGCTGCTCGCCTGTCTGTCTGTCTGGCTGCTCGCCTTCTGTCTGTCCGTCTGGCTGCTCGCTGTCTGTCTGTCCGTCTGGCTGCTCGCCTGTCTGTCTGTCCGTTGGCTGCTCGCCTGTCTGTCTGTCCGTCCTGCTCGCCTGTCTGTCTGTCTTTTCGCTCGCCTGTCTGTCTGTCTGTCTTTTCGCTCGCCTGTCTGTCTGTCTGTCTCGCTGTCTGTCTGTCTTTCGCTGCCTGCTGTCTGTCTGTTCGCCTGCCTGCCTGTCTGTCTGTTCGCCTGCCTGCCGCCTGTCTGTTCGCCTTGCCTGCTGCTGTCGCCTGCTGCCCGCCTGTCTGTTCGCCTGCCTGCTGTCTGTTCCCTGCCTGCCTGTCCTGCCTGCCTGTCTGTTCGCCTGCCTGTGCCTGCCTGTCTGTCTGTTCGCCTGCCTGCCTGTCTGTCTGTTCGCCTGCCTGCCTGTCTGTCTGTTCGCCTGCCTGCCTGCTGTTCTGTGCCTGTCTGTCTGCGCTCTGCCTGCCTGCCTGTCTGTTCGCCTGCCTGCCTGCCTGTCTGTCTGTTTCGCTGCCCTGCCTGCCTGCCTGCCTGCCTGCCTGCCTGCCTGCCTGCCTGCCTGCCTGTCTGTTCGCTCCTGCCTGCCTGCCTGCCCTGCCTGCCTGCCTGCCTGTCTGCCTGCCTGCCTGCCTGTCTGTCTGCATGCCTGCCTGCCTGCCCTGCCTGCTGATGTTGCCATGCCCGCCTGTCTGTTCGCCTGCCTTGTCTGTCTGTTCGCCTGCCTGCCTGCCTGCCAGCCTGTGCCTGCGCCTGCCCTGCCTGCCTGCCTGCCTGCCTGTCTGTCTGTTCGCTTGCCTGCCTGCCTGCCTGCCTGCCTGCCTGCCTGCCTGCTGCCTGTCTGTCTGTCTCGCTTGCCTGCCTGCCTGCCTGCCTGCCTGCCTGTCTGCGCTTGCCTGCTGCCTGCAGCCTGCTGCCTGCTGCCTGCTGCCTGCCTGCTGCCTGCCTGCCAGCCTGCCTGCCCTGCCTGCCAGCCTGCCTGCCTGCCCCTGCCCTGCCTGCCTGCTGCCTGTGCCTGCCTGCCGCCTGCCTGCCAGCCTGCCTGCCTGCCTGCCTGCCTGCCTGGATTGGATATATATGTAGGTACACAAAGAGACTGGTAGATGTATATATATCTAAGCAGATTTTTTAATGGGTTTAATGGGAGTATGCGCGTCCAAAGGCGTTTCCATACCAATTACCCGAAAATCCGTTTTTCAAATGCTTTGCCCTATCAAACTTTCGTCTATTGAGCATCGATATGTTCACGTTACTGCCCTGCGTGAACATATCGATGCTTACACTATATAGGAAAGCTTAAACTAAGAAAACATGTAACGAAAGCATATTTTCGGGAAATTGGTCTGAGAACTTTGGGTGCGCATGCCTTCATTTGGTCCATTCTTATGGGATAAAAAAGGACAATGAAAAGGAATAATAACATGAAAAATATGAAACTGGTCACGAGAGAGCAAAAGCCCTCTCCATCCGCATTCCTACAGAGAAGAAGAAGAAGAAGAAGAAGAAGAAGAAGAAGAAGAAGAAGAAGAAGAAGAAGAAGAAGAAGAAGAAGAAGAAGAAGAAGGAGAAGAAGAAGGAGAAGAAGAAGGAGAGAAAGAAAAGAAGAAGAGGAAGAAGAAGAAAAAGAAAACAAAAACACAAAGAGACATACAATTGAATAAATCCACACAAGACACCGCACCCTCCAACTCCACACAGCACCCACTTGCTAATCCCCATCCCAATCCACCCTGGGACAGAGCCCAAACCCCAGCACACAACTAAGTGACGCCACTGCAATTCTGCTAATCTATCACCCTGGCCGCGATAACACGCTGGAGGGTCATTTTTCTCGCGCTTGAAGAAAACTAATCTCTCAAAGGATCACACGATTTCTGGGCGTGTACGTATCTTCTTCTTCTTTTTCTAATCCCTCGGACACTCGGCGAGTCACAGTCATTCTCGCCTGGGCACAGTGCGTGGATAAGACGTATCAAAAAAGAATGATTAGCCGTAGCTCTCGGGTTTGGAATTGAGGCAGGAGGACTCTTGATATTGGGGAAATGTGCATATCATTATCTGCATGGATAATGATTGCATGGACCGAAGGAGACAGACACCAACTCACTCACTCACTCACTCATTCACTCACTCACTCACACTCACTCACTCACTCACTCACTCACTCACTCACACACACCTAAAACTACATGAATACACTGTACA
>NW_020868972.1:363425-373425 GCF_003789085.1 Penaeus vannamei
TTCTCTCCCACCTCCCTTCTCAAATTCCTTTATCAACCCCTCTCCTCCTGCTTTTCCCTTCGCCTCCTCCTCTCCCCCTTTCCTCCTCTCGTAAATCCATTCGCTCTCGTTCCGGCCGAAGCAAACCACAAAGGAGTTGTAATTGCACACTCAAGCAGAGGAAAGAGAAAATTACCGGACGGTGAGAGGCGAAGTTCGCTCTCTCCACCTCTCCTCTTATGTCTTCACTTTAACTAATACTATCTTTGTATTTCATCTTCCTCTTCTATTTCCTCCTTCCACTCTTCCTCTCCGTCCCTCTTTCCGTCTATCCCACCCCCTTCTCTCATTTCCTTTCTTCCCTGCCTCGTGTCTCTCCTTCCCTCCTCTCTTTCGTCTTCCTTCTCTTCGACCTTTCTTATTACCTTCCTTCTCCCTTCCATTTTCCTTTCCTCTATCCCCCTTTTTCCACCCTCTCATCAGCCTTTCCTTTGATAGCTCTTTACTGCTCTCCACCTGCACTCCCCTTCACACTCCAGCCCCCCTCGGAAGCTCATGAAAGATCTGTTTTAAAGCTAAAATTCACTCATTATCACTGCAACGGAATGTTATAGCCGGGTGAACTTGACCCGGGTGGCTAGAATAACACTTCCACATAAATGGAATCACGCAAAACATATATAGATAGACAGACACATACGCACACACTGAAGCCAATATATATTTTTTGTGTAATGATGGTGGTTATCATTCTCAATTCACAATATTAACAAACACTATCATATCATTAACAATAAATAATAATAATAATAATAATAATAATAATAAAATAATAATAATAATAATATAATAATATAATAAAAATAATAATATAATAATAATAACAAAATTAATAAATGTTTACAGTGACAACATTTACACTAAATGATGTCAATAGTAATATCAATAACAATCATACTAACATAAACACAAATCCGTTCGAATAGAGTCTCCGCTAATAAAGACCTCGCGAGTAAAATAAAAGACGAAAAATAAGAAATAGAAATAAAAATATCCCCTTCCCTTTTCCGACCCGCTGCCTCGGCGACGTCTCCCAAGTGACGGCAGCTCCGAGGCGAGATGAAGGGCCACTGCAAAAGGGGGTCGCAGTTGCAAGAAGTTAGAGTGAGTGAGTGAGTGAGAGTGCGAGAGAGTGAGAGTGAGTGAGTGAGTGAGTGATGAGTGAGAGAGTGCGAGAGAGAAGAGAGAGAGAGAGAGAGAGAGAGAGAGAGAGAGAAGAGGAAGAAGAGAGAGAGAGAGAGAGATAAAAGAGAGATGAGAGAGAGAGCAGGAGAGTAAGAGTGAGAGTGGATACCCGGTAGAAGAGATAGGGAGACAAGTGAGAGTGAGTGTAGGGGAGAGGTGTGAAGAGTGCTGTGATGTGTGTGGACAAAAGTGTAACTTGTTGTGAGCACTATATAGCGGAGCGTGGCATGATGAACATAACATACGTGCAAAGCAGCAGATATACAAGAAGTATATATCAGTAAGAAGCCTCCAAGCCTCACGGTTAGGAACCATCCAAAATGCAATTTCCACCAAACGATTCCCGATACTGTCGTCCGTGCAACCCCAATCACCCCCAAGCCCCCCTATTCTGAACCGCCCGGATTAATACCTAAACACGCCTATTCAAAGTCAACCGACGCCCAACGAGCCCCACCCCATCATGCCACTACATATCTGCCGCCGGACCAATCAAACCGCCCTCTAGAAGAACCTAAATTAGGCAGTGTCAGAGTGCCAGGAAATCCCTTGGACCCCCGCTCAGTCAGAGCCCGGACTGGCCAAGCCTTTGAGCGCGCGATCCGATTAATCCGAGGCAGCCACGAGATGGCTAATAGGGATAACCAGACGCAGTATCAGAGGGAGCAAAAAAAGGAGACAGAAAAAAGTCGCACCCTTGAAAAAGTGCACACACATCTGTATCTATTTCTATTAATAACCTTGTCGTGTATGCCGCTGTAATGAAAGCTGCAAACGTGTCCTTCGACTCTTACTGTTCAGACCTCCCCCACAATTCCCCCCTCTACCCTCCCATAACTTCTCCTCTCGTATCTCCCTCACACACAAATCTGACAGAGACCCGAACCCCATAACGGGCCCCCCAAACCGACTGCGTCCCTCCGGGCGTTCGAACTTCATGTGCATCCACTATCCCACGGCCGCGTGTACACCGCTCAACACCGTCATGAAAACCTGCTCGTCATCTTGGTAAACTTGATACCGGACGGAAAAAAAAGAGAGCGAGGAGCAAGTCTCTTTTACTTCCTTGGAAAATTTGTCGAACTAATTCAGAATACAATGTTAGAGACGACGTGACAGGTAGAAGAGAAAAATGTATGTGTTGCATGCTGTATATGTGTAGCCAGTATACCAAGTATCATGTATAGTAGAATGTAATGAGTTTAATACATATATTTGTGGTGGTAAGTAAAATAATATATGTATAATAAGGGTAACGTATTATAATATAAATATATATGAGGTTAGTATAAAATTAGTAAATATACGTATAATAGAGTCAATAAGTGTAGTATTGTTAGAGATATGGTGTATATATAGAGAGGGATATATATAGATATAACGTGTGTGTGTAGAATAGTATATATACATATATAACAATAGCGATATACATTATATAACATATACAAATACAAATAAACAATAACATACCTACATATGTAGTAATCCATTATATAACTATAGTGAGAACAAACATATATTAGGAATATATATGTAATAATAGATATGTATACATAGTGCGCGACAACACCCCGCGCGCAAAACGACAAAACACGACACCAACCGGCACACACACACACACCACACACACACCACACAACCACACACACACACACACACACCTATATATAGCAAGTCAATAGAGAATTATATATGTATATATAATATCGATAATATAATTTCACGATATAAACATATATAATATAACATATATCAATAAAGTATACGCAGATATATATAGAGAAGTAAAGTAATAACTATTGATAAAATTTGAGACATATAGTAAAACATATACAAATACAGCATGATACATGTATAAATATATACATATAATATTATTATTATAGAGACATATACACATATAGCAGATATGAACCATAAACAGATAATATAGCAAATAAGCCAAGAGAATATAAGCAATATATCATAAAGGCATATAGGTAATATACAATAGAGAAAGACCAAACAGAATAAAAAGAGTACATATAACATAGAAACATGAATATAAAGAAGTGTAAATAAAACATAAATAATGTAAAATAATATATAGATCATTATTAATAAATAACACTATAGTTACCATAATAGACATATAAATAAAACACAACAATACAATATAATATACCATATTAACATTAGACATATATAATAACATATACAATATAACATAATGATATAGTATAATATACATATACAACTATATAACATAAGAAACATAAACCTATAATAATATAGACCCAATAAAAACAGTAAATAGCATATATATGTAAAACATATATAACCTAGTCATAAAAGTATAGAGTATACAGAGAGTATATGTAAGATATAAGATATGTATAGATAACATATACAAAATATTGTATACACGATATACATATTCAGTAAGTATTTCATAAGCGAAATAGTGATATAACAACAGAGAAGCAATGTGACTAACATAGACAATATGACATAAGTAAAGGTACGAACAATAATAGACAAATAGATAGTATTCATACATAGAAACCATATGTATAACTAAATACAATAACAATGTTATATAGTAGCATATACAGTCATACATATGGAGAGGAAAATATACAATAAACATAGTGTACTATACATAAAAGTATAATACATAATACATTATGTAATATAATCAACCAACATTGAGTAAAACATAGTAGCATGCATGTAAATAGTATATACTATACACATAACATATGTAACTAACCATATAAGCAATTATGTATATTACAATACACCATACAGATGTATATATACACAATGAACATATACATTATGTATAATAATATCAAATACAAATATGTATATCAATATATTATTAAATATATAAAATTATACCAATTTACAATAAGTTAATTACAAATCAAACAGAGATCAGCTGAACAGGTAAATCTCACCAATCATGCAGTAAACCTAACCTCACTTTCACCAGTGCTAACGATAGTCCCTATTAAAAATATTCTCTAGCTTGGCGCGAACATGCCTGATCACGGACGCCAAAGCAGATAGACACCCACCGATTCATTTAGAATATGTATATGAAGACAAAAACAATACCTCACGATTGTAAACACATTCAAAGTTAAATATGATGAGAAAAAAAAATCCGTGCAACAAATCCTTCAAAACACTCGAATATCCATTCATTACGATTCAAAGCAGTTTCGATATAAATATTGTATTTTTGTCTCGCAATGTAAGAGGAAGGAATAAAACACGTAGAATGCGCTTTCCATCTTCTACGGCAATGGAGAACCAAGCGCTGGCTGATCCCTGTCTGTCGATATCCGGACCATCTGTTAAGGTCCCAGGCCTTTCCTCTTTCTCTTCCTCTGTATTTTTGTCTGTCTGCCTCTCTGTCTGTGTAGTTATCTGTCTGTGTGTGTGTGTGTGTGTGTGTGTGTGTGTGGTGTGTGTGTGTGCTGTGTGGTGGTGTGTGTGTGTGTGTGTGTGATGTGTGATGTGTGTATCTGTGTGCGTCTGGATGTGTATATCTGGGATGCTGGATCTGGATGTGTATGTCTGGATGTGTGTGTCTGGATGTGTGTGTCTGGATGTGTGTGTCTGGATGTGTGTGTCTGGATGTGTGTGTATGTATAATGTAATGTATGTGAATAAATAAATAAATAAATAGTAAATATATATATATATATATATATATATATATATATATATATATATATATATATATGGCTGTGTGTCTGTCTCTCTCTTTCACATCCTCCTTTTTAACTTTTCTTTTTTATCTATTCTCCCTCCTCTCCCTTCCTTGATGTCATCACATTCCTTCCCATAAACACGATCCCCCAAAGATAACCCTCCTCATAGTACACCTACACACACTGCACTCCAGCTATAAACAAGGTATAATTTCAACCATCCCCTAATCTTTATTTTATCCCTTCACTCCAACCACATTCAATATCTCCCCCACTTCCTTTAATTTCCCATTTAGCATCCCCTTTCCTCTCCCACACTCAACATCCATCACTCTCTCTCCCTCCCTCTCTTTCCCATAATTTTTTTTACATATTTAACCACTTACCCTTCATAATACATACATCTCAATCCTTAGTACCACCTTCCTTCTTAAAGAGTTCATTAACTGTCATCAATTCCCATCAATTTCATTTTAGTTCACCTTATCAATCAATATAAATTACTGTCTGGATTGCCTCGCCTAATGACTCGGATCAGTTAGGGCAGACACGAGGGCGAATATGAATGGTTGAGTGATCATGCTGGTGATGGTGAAGAAGGAAGAAAATAAAATAAAGCTGATGGCTTGGTGATGGTGAGGAAGAAGAAATGAAGGGGATGCGACTTGTGATGCTGATGGCTTGGTGATGTGAGGAATGAAAATGAAATAAAGGGGATGCTGATGCTTGGTGATTGGTGAGGAAGAAAGAAAAATGAAAATGATGGGGATGCTGATGGCTTGGTGATGGTGAGGAAGAAAATGAAAATAAAGGGGATGCTGATGGCTTGGTGATGGTGAGGAAGAATGAAAATGAAAATGATGGGGATGATGCTTGGTGATGGTGAAGAAGGAAAATGATGGGATGCTGAAATGGTGAAGGGGAAGAAGAAGAAAATGAAAATGATGGGGATGCTGATGGCTGGTGATGGTGAGAAGGAAAAATGAAATAAAGGGGATGCTGATGGCTTGGTGATGGTGAGGAAGAAAAATGAAAAAATGCTGATGGCTTGGTGAAGTGATGAAAATAGAGGGGATCCTGCTTGGTGATGGTGAATGAAAATAAAGGCTTGGTGAAAGAATGGGAATGAAGATGAGGGGATGCTGACTGATGGCGTCAGTGAGGAAGGAGACGGTAATAAAGATAAAAACAGAGGGAATGCTGAAGGCTTGGTGAAGGTGAGGAAGAATGGAAATGAAAATAGAGGGGATGCTGAAGGCTTGGTGAGGATGAAAGTGACTGACAATGGATAATGACAAGATGACAACGACGATAATGACAGTCGGCGACGGTGACGATGTCCATAAGACGCAAGGGGAGAAAACAAAGAGGTGGACATGGAAGAAGACAAAAGAAAAGTCGCAGTCAGAGAAATAATTTCCCGAACCCCCCTGAAGATAACGAGAGAAGAATGCGGTCTCGAGAGGCGCGAGACGGCACGAGAAACAACCGTCTCATCCTGCGCGCACCGCTCTCCTCCGCGTGAAATCCCCAAATAATGAGAAGAATGGAGGCGCTTTCCTGCCTTCCTCCCTCTTCCCCTCCCCCTTCCCTTCCAGTTCCACCTTATCCCCACCGTCTTTCACTTTCACCCCCTCCCCCTTGTCCACCTTTCCCTCTATCTCTTCCCTCGCGTCTCACTTCCTCTTCCTTCACTCTTTCTCCTTCCCTCCTTTTACTCCACCGTCTCTCACCCTCTGCTTAGTCTCTACCTCTGTTTTCACCATCTCACCATTTCTAACCCTCCCCCTCCCTCCCTTTCTCCCCATCCTCCCATCCTTTCCACCTTCTCTCCTCCTTATCATTCTTCCAGCGTCAGCCCACCCACCCGCACGCCCGCCGCTAGACAATGGCGTGGAACAACGGCGTTCGTGATCAATCAGCCACACACTTATGGGCGCGCTGCTCACAAAGGTGTTCCTCTCCAGTTGACTTCAGATTCGGCCTAGGTCTTCATTATCACCAATTACTATATGAATTTTAAACGTAGATTAAATTTTCATAAAATTTATATTCAGAATGAGAGGAAGACGACAATAATATAACAAAAATAATACAATTACGGCCAAAATACGAAACTAATAGACTACGACGTATCGGAGGTATTTTGTTTGTTTTTCTATTCTTTTCCCCTTCGCCTGAAGAGGTCTCCTGTCTGTATTTGAAACGTCACGATTTATTGCTCTTTTCTTACTGCATGTTTTATCTTATCTCCGTGAGTACATTACTGTGTCTGCGTATATGGCATATCCCAAAATGAAAGAAAGTAACATATAATACCCAACTAGCAAACCTCATATGCCAAAAAACACCATCACGAAATACACTTGTGCGGTTCTTCGATGTATTACACCTGGCTAATCTTCCCCGAGTTATGTCTATCCAAAAATAATATTCCTCTTGACCTTCGGGGTGATACATGTGATACAAAAGCAACATCAGAAGCCAATTGAAACAGCTTAATAAAAGACGGTGCGATTCAGAACGGCTTTTGTCATAATAAGCAATCGTGGTTTACACAGGTGGGCACGCGGTTCCTCCACAAGGGATAAATTCTGGCTTAAAACTTTCGTCAAATCGGGGATAGTTTTCTAATCTTCCCATCAACGTGCTATTTTCTGCATGAAGGATAATCCAACAGCTTTGCTAACTTGCACATTTGCAGATTTCCGGAATTCGGGATTTCAGTCGTGGACAAAGGGAAATAAATAACCGGTAAGAATCGTCACTCCTGTCCACTACATAAACAAGATCAAGTAAATCGTGATCAAGATGCAACCTCGAGCACAAACACCCACGGAGGAAGTTATTTCAAACAGGAGGAAGAGGAGGAGGAGGAGAAGGAAGAGGAGGAAGAGAAGGAGGGAAGAAGAGAAGAAGAAGAGAAGAAGAAGAGAAGAAGAAGAGAAAGAAAGAAGAAGAGAAGAAAGAGAGAATGAAGAAGAAGAAGAAGAAGAAGAAGAAGAAGAAGAAGAAGAAGAAGAAGAAGAAGAAGAAGAAGAAGAAGAAGAAGAAGAAGAAGAAGAAGAAGGAAGAGGAGGAAGGAGGAGGAGAGGAGAGGAAGAAGACAAGAAAAAGAAGAGGGGGGAAAGGAAGAAGAGGAAAATAAAGAGGGAAAAGAAGCGGAAGAGGTGCAGGAGGAGACGGAGAGAGAAGAAGAAGACGAAAAGAAGAGGGGGGGGGAGGAAGAAGAGGAAGAGAAAGAGGTGCAGGAGGAGGAGGAGGAGAGAAAGAAGAATGTGAAGAAGTCGATAAGAATTTCCTTTCGCAGGACCGGATAATAACAAAAAACTTCCCTCCACGTGTCACGACATGAGACTTGGCAAAGTATAATACTGGGACAAATACATGGGTGAAAACAAGGTCACAACGAACTCCAAAATCTAATAATACGTCTGACTTCAAAATTTAGTAGTTCTAAAAAGGGTCCAAATCTAATAAACCGTCCTCAGAGCCTTGGAACTGCTTGCAGAATTCGCAACTGCGCCAACTCAGTTTTAAAAGTGTGAAGATCGGTATATTTCCCATTACACTGATAATAAAAAAAACGTATATTTTGCGAAGACCATTAAATGAAGAATTCAATAATTTCACACTCCGCCAACCCGTATTCCCAACCTCGCCTTTCACTAAACCTATAAATTGTACTATCTACTCCTTGGCCTAAAATCTATTGACCGTGAAGTTTACTATCCTGTACCGCTAAGCCTACAAAGTCCTAAATTTAAAGCTACAGTCTACAATCTACCGTTAAGTCTACAATCTACCGTAAAGTATACAATCCTCTATCTACCACTAAGTTTCCGATGTCCTATCTACCACTAAGTCTCCTATGTCCTATCTACTACTAAGTCTTCAATACCCCATTTACCACTAAGTCTACTATGCCCTGTCTACCTGGAAGCCCATAATGTCCTATCTGTAAGGAAGCCTACAGTGTCCCATATCCCACTTTGTCCACAATGTCCTGTCTAACGGGGAGCCTTAAATGACAATACACCGTTTAACCGTTTAGTTTACAATATCCTATCCTCCTGAGAATCTACAATCTCTCCCTCTCATCTACCGCTAAGCCCACACTCTCCTATCAACCACCAAGTTTTCTAAAGCCCTAGTTAACGATAAACCTAGAATCTCCCATCCACCGCTTAGCCTACAATGCCCTTTTTACCGCTTAAGCATGTAATGACATATCTGCCGCTAAGCTTACAATGTCAGAGCCAGCAATAAACCTACAATATCGCATTTACTACAAAGCTTGTTATGGGCTACCTGTGCTATACCTACAGCCATCTATCTACCATTAAACTTACAATCTTCTATCTACCGCTAAAACAATCTTCTATCTACCGCTAAACCTACAATGTTCTATCTACCTCTAAACCTACAATCTTCTATCTACCGCTAAACCTACAATCTTCTATCTACCGCTAAACCCACAATCTTCTATCTACCGCTAAACCTACAATCTTCTATCTACCGCTGAACCTACAATCTACTCTATCTACAGCTAGGCCTACAAACCACCTGTCCCTCGGTATGTAACGCATGGCAGAGAGAGGTGGGTGGTGACGATGAGAGGCCAGCGTGACGGGGCGAGCGGCGGCGCGCGGAGGCGGCACTGCGGACCGGATAGTGTGCAGTGAGGAGAGGAGGGAGTGGAGGAAGGAGAAGGGCAAGGAGGAGGGTGTTTAGAGAGGAGAGAGGAAGGGGGAGATGGGGCATGGAGGAGGGAGGAAGGGGGAGATGGGCATGGAGGAGGGAAGAGGAGAGTGAAGAGGAGGCAAGGAGAGGGGTTTGAAGAGGAGGGAGGAAGGGGGAGGAGGGTTTTGGAGAGGAGGGAGGAAGGAGGGGGTTTCGACTGGAGGGGTGAAGAAGGAGACTTGGAGAAGAGAAGAGAGGAGAGGAGGGAATGGGATTAGGGAGGAGGGAAATGGGAGGGGACTGGATCACAGGATAAGGGTTTGGAAAGGAAGGAAGGGAAACGGAAGGGGCCTGGAGAGGAGGAGAAGAGAAAATGTGGGGAGAAAGAG
>NW_020868972.1:378425-388425 GCF_003789085.1 Penaeus vannamei
AATAATAATAATAATAATAATAATAATAATAATAATAATAATAATAATAATAATAATAATAATAATAATAATAATATTAATAAATAAATAATAAATAATATAATAACAATATAATAATATGAAGAAAAGAAGAAGAATGAAAGGAAAACAACAAAAATCCCCAACGTCCACCCAAAAACGCAGACTTCGTGTATAGCAGATATAAAATCGATATTCAAATGGAATTAAAAGTCTAAAAATAAGAAGATACACAACCAAGTCCGATGCACGTGCCTCCTTTCATCTCAAAATCACTGCAAGTCACGACATTTTAATCTAATGTTCCTCATGATCAAAAAGCCAAAAAAAGAAAAAGAAAGGTAAAGGACGGGGAGAGGGATAGGGAGTGAAATGGAGAAAGAGAGAGGAGATGCAAGAGGGGAAGGGCATAGGGAGATAGGGAGATAGATAAATAGCATAGACGGGATAGACATCATAGACATGTATATATATATATATATAATTATATAGCGGGAGGGGGAGTGAGATGACGAGGATAGAGAGAAAAGAAGGAGGAAGGAAGGAAAGAGAGAAGGGGGAAAGGAGAACCAGGGTAGGGGAGCCGATAATTCTATGAGAGGAAGAGGAGAGAAGACAGAGTGGAATAAGAATGATTACGAGATGAACGAGAGAGAGGAGATCGAGAAGAGCGAAGAGTAAAAAAGAGAAGATAGGATGACGAGGAGGGTCTGGGAGAGAGCAGAGAGTCTGAGGAGGAATGAAGAGAGAGAGAAGAGAAAGATGACGAGAGAGGAGAGAGGAAGAGAGATGAGAGACGGAGAGGAAAGGAATGAGATGGATAGGGAGAGCGAGGAGACCGAATGAGAGACGGCAGTCAGAGATATGACGAGATGGAGAAGAAGGTTAAAAGTAGAGAATATATTTTCAAGGGGAGGATAAAAGAGGAACTACTGGCAAGCGATTCACTCCGTCGGTACGCGAGAAAATTTTTTTCAGAAAAAGCTGGGTGCAAGGAGTTATACACTATCAACAAACATAAAGTTGTTGTTAGAGTCAACTTCAGATATTTATAATTGCCCTCTAAAAATTGGCTGGACCAAACTTTCCGTTTAAAAAAACGTAACAGCCATCTTCAAAACGAGCAGCATAGATAAATTTGTATGGTCTAATATTGTGTGTTCGTTTTGTGTAGCCACACATAAACGCACACACACACAAACAACACGCCCCAAATATCCACCACACCCGCATTATATATATGTATTATTATATATATATATATATATATATATATATATATATATATATAGTATATATATAGAGGGAGAGAGAGAGAGATGAGATGATGAGAGGATGGAGAGATCAGTATATATATATATAATTATATATTATATGATATATATAATATATATATATATATAATAGTATACTATATATATTAAATCATTATATATATATATATAGTATATATATAATGATATATATATATATTAGAGAGAGAGAGAAGAGAGCATAGATGAAGTAGAGAGATCTGATGAGAGAGAGAGAGAGATAAAAAGGCAGGGACGAACCTGATGTACGTGCTTGCCGCGTGTGGCATTTGCAACGTGACCCATTTAAAATAAACAAAGACACAAAAACAAATCAAACAAAAGCTTCGAAAAAAAACTTGCCGGTATATTCTCGACCAGACGCACACCTGTGACACAGAATCAGCGCTCACTGCACGTGTCCCGAACCCTCGCTCTCCTCCGCCCTGCAACTTCCCTCTCGCCCGATCGTCCCGGATCAGCATGTTCTCCGGCCACGCGTGGACACGAGAGCGAAAGGAAATACTTTACAGCTCTATCAAATATCGAACCTCATCGGTATGTCTACATGTGCACATCACTCCAGCGCAAAAGGAGGTATGTTCGGATGTGCAGCCCGTTCGTCTGTACGGACAGGAGACTATGCGGACACGAGTTGGCGCGGTCAGACACACGCAACAGAAATGAACACGTAGCCCTTCCAGTTAGCAAAGAAGGAAAAGCCTGGCTGACCAAATGCTTATTTCAATAGATATACAGATAGATAGGTAGATAGAAAGACAGATATAAATACGATTAGAGGAATGTTGTGTTGTGGGGTTGGGGGTGCGTGTGTGGCATCGGCAGTACATATGTGTTTATGTGCGTGTGCGTCCTGTGCGTGCGTTAGGGATATTCGCAGACATATCTACGTACAGGCTAAATATCACGGACTTGCTTGATACCACAAATACGATCGCGAACGCCGAGCCACCGCCACGAAGAAGAAAGAAGAAAGAATAAGAATGAGAGAAAAAAAGAAAGAAAGAACGAAGTAAAAACAGAAGGTAGAAGACGAAGACCAAGAAGAAGAAGGAGAAGAAGAAGAAAGGAAAACCACGATATGCTACACCTTAACCCCCGATAAACGGAAGCCCCGGCGTCTCCCGCGCCCGCAAGCACGACCTGACGATGACCTCCTCTCTGCGCTTCCATCCCCTCCTTATCCTCTCTCTCTCCTTCTCACTCCCCCTTCCTCATTCTTCCCCCCGCCCTCATTCCTTTCTCTCCCGTCGTCTCCTTTACTTCCTCTTCTTCATTCTAGAAAATGACACTCCCCCTCCTCCTACTACTATGAGTAGTAGGAGGAGGGTGAGGAGTAGGTGGTTGTTTAAGGAGGAGAGGAGGAGGAGGAGGAGGAGGAGGAGGAGAGGAGGAGGAGGAGGAGGAGGAGGAGGAGGAGGAGAGAGGAGGAGGAGGAGGAGGAGGAGGAGGAGGAGGAGGAGAGGAGGGGAGAGGAGGAGGAGGAGGAGGAGGAGGGGAGAGGAAGAGGAGAAGAGGAGTAAGAGTAGGAGGAGGTCGAAAAGCAAAAGAGATAAATAGAAGCTGATGAAAGATAAGAGAAAAATAAAGGGAAGAATCGAATATACAGGGGAGAAAGAAAGAGGAGGGTAGGGGGTAGGATATAAGGAAAAATAATAACTTCCTTTGTTATTATCAATTCCGACCCAATAGAGAGGCGAAGAAGAAGAAGAAGATGGGGAAGAGGAAGAAGAAGGAGATGGAGGAGAAGAAAAATAAGAAACAGAAGTAGAAGAAAACAGAAGTAGAAGAAAAGAAACAGAAGTAGAGAAGTAAAGAAAAAACAGAAACAAACAGAACAATAGTAAGAGAAAGAAGAAGTAGAAGAAAAAACAGAAAACAGAGGCAGCCGAGCAGAAAGGAAGCAGAAGCCTGCCTCCCTCAAGCGCCCGATATTGATGACCGAAGTACAGTTTGCCATTCAACATCGGCGCAACTTAAGACGAATGTGTGAAACTCCATCCCTTCACACCGCCGCCGCCGCCGCCGCCGACCCCGGACCCGTGACGTCGAGGCCTGCGAGGAACCGACCCCCTTCCCCCCCCCACCCCCCCCCCCTCTCACCTCATTTCGCAACCCCCTCGCCCACCCTCAACCCCGCACCCCGCTCCCCCTCCTCTCCCTCCCCCCCCCGTCCCAGTCTGCTTCATCCACTTCCACCTCAAACTTCCAACCTCCTTCGCCACCAACTCCGACTCCTCCTCTACCCTTCTCTCCACCGCCGCCTCTTCTTCCGTCTCCACTCCAACGATTTATTTTTCTTCCTTTTCAACTCCCTCCTCTTCATCTGCTTATTCCCACTCCTCATCTCGTTCTCATTCCTCTCCTCCTTACCTCCGAAGCCGACGCAACCTACTACACATAAATCACACTCTCGTCTTGCATTGTTTGCTCTATTCTGATGCTTTGCTGTTGTGTTTTGTCTCCTCTTGCTTCTTCCCAT
Organism: Penaeus vannamei; assembly: GCF_003789085.1. Classification (NCBI taxonomy): domain Eukaryota; kingdom Metazoa; phylum Arthropoda; class Malacostraca; order Decapoda; family Penaeidae; genus Penaeus; species Penaeus vannamei. The sequence continues at coordinate 382,239 of NW_020868972.1, forward strand.
CGTTTTCCTTTCCTGTTTATCCGAATAGCCTTTAACTTCTCCCTCTCCCCCTCCACCCCAATATTTTTCTTCACCCTCGTTTGTATTTATACAAGAAAATAATGATTTTTCGGCCAAGCACTAACTAAAACAAAAAACGCAAAAACAAACGAATACTTTTCTAAAAAACACGAACATCAAGACGAAGCTCCGCCCAACACTTTCATAATGTCGGCCTTAAAACTTTCAAGACATACACTCTTATGGGAACAAAATGAAAGTTCGGAAGAACATGAAAACAAGCTCTAAAATTCCATCCAAAAATGCATGCAACATCGATTTTCTTTTGCAAGCTCGTTATTTCATGCGAAAACAGAGCTCGTATACACACCCACACAGCCACAGCCACGCACACACACATACACATAACACATACACGCACACGCACGCAAAAAGACAAACCGTGGTAGAACCAATCACATGTGCTGGAGCCATCAACATACCTATGGAAGAAAAAAGTATGTTAACGATAATAATAATAAAACAATAACAACAACAATAATAATAACAATAATGATAATGATACAAAATAATAATTAATAATAATAAATAATAATAATAATAATAATCAATAATAATAAAAATAATAATAATAATAATAAAATAACAACAATAACAATAATGATAATAATAATAATAAATAATAAAAAATAATAAATAATAATAATAATAACAATAACAATAACCAATAATAAAATTAATAACAATAACAATAACAATAACAATAACAATAATAACAATAATAATATAATAAAAAATAATAATAATAATAATAATAATAATAATAATAATAATAATAAAAATAATAATAATAATAACACTGTATATATACTCAATTAAATATTGTCAATAATATTATCACGAACGGCGGTAATCATAATAATATCAACAATATAAGAAAGAAATTATGAAAAAGAAGAAAGAGGAGAAGGAGAGGAAGAAGGAGAGTGTATCATATATCATATAGCAAAACAATGATCATAATAATGTTACGATGACATTTTCCCTTGCACTCGCCAGCTGTTCCAACAACATGCTAGAACACTCGTACTCACATGGAAAAAAACGGAACATAACACTCGATAATGCAAATCAGTATCTCCGTTTCTCTTCTATTATGCCTTAATCCATTTCATTTCTGCTTACCTCCCTCTTCTTTAAGCTTTCTGCTTCTGCGTGTTTGTCTGTCTGTATCTCTCTCTTTCATTCCCTTTCGCTCTCCCTTTCTTTCCTTTCCATTAGCCCTCTTTCCCTTTCTCCTCTCCCCCCCCCTCTCTCTCTCTCTTTATTTTCTTTTTACTCATGATCCATCTCCCTCTCTCCCCTTCCCCTCTTTCACAGACGGGCCACTGCTCTCTCAAATAAGGGTATGTTAGACCAAGTGCTTAGTGTGACTGATTGGAGTGACGTCATCCTGGTCACGCACAACGTTCGCAGTCATGTTATATTGCAGATGAAAATCCTTTTTTTTCTACTAATTACCATTGACAGAAGGAATGGCTGTTAGATGAGAGAGGAGCAAACAATTTCTAAATTATGGAGAATTTGGACAATGTCTCGTTTAGGGTTCTATGGTATGTTTTATAGTATTTTAAACGCCAATATATCCAAATCGTAAAGGCTTTTGCCATTCACTGATAGGATGTGATTAGATCGCTTTTGTTATTCATGTTTTATCAAACTGACAATTAATGTATATATAATTTACCTTTGCCAATCTAACAAGATTATACTAGTAACGTGGCATCATTTTCTGAGGATTTTTTTCATAGCGCTGGCATGGAATCCCTCGCTTCCCACGGTCGAGACGACCACCTGCTCGATTCTGCTGATCCTGCCCCTTTCCATACAGGCACCGACGCATAAGATGGTATACATAATATGTATGTAAATATGAGAGAGAGAGAGAGAGAGAGAGAGGAGAGAGAAGAGAGAGAGAGAGAGAGAGAGAGAGAGAGAGAGAGAGAGAGAGAGAGAGAGAGAGGAGAGAGAGGAGGAGAGAGAGGAGAGAGGAGAGGAGAGGAGAGGAGGAGAGAGGAGAGGAGAGAGGAGAGGAGGAGGAGGAGAGAGAGGAGAGGAGAGAGGAGGAGAGAGAGAGAGAGGGCGAAATACGCTTTGAAAATTAAGAAAACATACTCAAAGCGACAAAAAAAAATAAAATAAAATAATAATAAATAAATAAATAAAAATGATCCACAACTAAACACCCGAAAATCCTTCCGTCGACTTCCCACGCCCAACACACTTCAAAACCGAACTCAAATCTCAAAAAAAAAAAATGGAAAAAGAAGAAAAAAGAACCTCGTTCCCGCAGGCAGCCTCCCGACAGCGGCTGCCCAGGTGAGAAGCCGAGGCACCTGAGCTTATTACCTCGACCGTAACTCCGCTGCCCGAACCGGCGTGTAATTTGAACGCACCGGGCTGTCCCGACAGTTAATGGCCCTTAATTATGACTATCTGTTTGGGTGTGTATTACTTCCGAGTGAGCTGTGGCAGGGAGTGTGAGTGGGTTGAGTGTGGTGTGTGGCGTGTCGTGAGTGGGTGTGGAGGGGAGGGGAGCGTGGGGTGGGTGGTTGAGGAAAGGAGGTGAATGAAGTGCAATGTAAGTTTGTGGGGAGGTAGGGGACGGTGTGAAGGGAGAGCGGTGGTGTGTGTGTGTGGGGTATGTGTGTGTGTGGGGAAGGGGCGTGATGTGTGTGGGGAAGGGGCGTGTATGTGGTTGTGGAGAGGGAAGTGTGTGTTGGTATGTGTGTGAATAGGAAGGTGGTGGCGTGGTATGTGTGTGTGTGTAGGTGGCGTGTACGTGTGTGTGCGTGTATGTGCTGCGTGCGTGTGTGTGTATGTGCGTGCGTGTGTGTGTATGTGCTCGGTGTGTTGTGTGAACTGTGCGCGTGCGTGTACGTGCGTGCGTGTTACGTGCGTTGTGTGTGTACGTGTACCGTGTGCGTGTGCGTGTACGTACGGTGTGTGCTCGTGTGTGCGTTTATGTGCGTGCGTGAACGTGTGGTGTGTGTGCGTGAGTGTGTGAGTGTGTGTTTGCGTAAATGTAAACTTATAGCTATTTCTTGCCAATTCACCAGAAAACTGTTTGTTTGAGTTTTCTTTGCGTGTGTACTACCGCCATGTGCGACAACTGCTCAAAAATTACAAAATTAATCAAACGTATATCTGCCTATCTCTACCTCTATCTCTTTCTATATCATCTCTTTATCTCTGCTCTATCTTTATCTCTGCCACTATCTATCTTTACCTCTGCCTCTATCTTTATCTTTATCTTTATCTGCCTCTATCTTTATCTTTATCTCTGCCTCTATCTTTATCTTATCTTTATCTTTATCTCTCTGCCTCTATCTTTATCTTTATCTCTGCTCTGCCTCTATCTTTATCTTTATCTCTGCCTCTATCTTTATCTTATCTCTGCCTCTATCTTATCTTTATCTCTGCCTTATCTTTATCTTTATCTCTGCCTCTATCTTATCTTTATCTCTTCTATCTTTTATCTCTGCCTCTATCTTTATCTTTATCTCTGCCTCTATCTTTATCTTTATCTCTGCCTCTATCTTATGCCTCTATCTCTACTCTAACTCTGCCACTATCTCTACCTCTAACTCTGCCACTATCTCTACCTCATGCTCTGCCTCTATCCACCTCTCCTCTACTCTACCTCTGCCTTCTATCTCCACCTCTACCTCCACCTCTACCTCTATCTCCACCTCTACCTCTACCTCTATCTCCACCTCTACCTCTGCCTCTATCTCCACCTCTACCTCTGCCTCTATTTCCACCTCTACCTTTGCCTCTACCTCTATCTTTCTTTGCCTCTACCTCTGCCTCTGCCTCTATCTATAGAGAGAGAAAGGGAAACGGGCCCATATAACCGAAGGACAACACTTTTATAACCTGTCAACTTCCTTCCCCTCAAACCTCAATATTTGCTTCCCACTTCACAAACACTCGTTCTTCTGTTCTCGCACTTGTTGCTTCGTATGCCTTTGGAATCGTTGTTGTTGTTGTTGTTGTTGCTTGCTGATTTGTATTTGGCTTCCTTACTTTTGTCTCTTTGGTTCAGTCAAGCGAGGCACAAATCTACTCTCGGAAGATGTTCGAATTATTCGTAGACTTTTTTCTCTCTCTCCTTCCTTTACTCTCCCTCTCTTTCCCCCTTTTTTTATTATTATTTTTTTTTTACCTCACTTAGCCTTTCGCTGATCAAGGTGATTAGCATAAAGTGGATTTCCAGATACCTTGGACAATGATGATCTTTTTCCTTCCCTTCTTTTATTACGACAATCAAATAAGGGCAGACAGGATGGGGCGGGGAGGAAATGAGGCAGGCAAGGCGAAGAAGTGGGAGGAAATGAGGTAGCCATGGCGGAGAAGAGGGAGGAAAGAAGGATAGCGAATAGAGGGGGAGAAAAAACGAGGATTGGGAAGAAAGAAAGAAAGGAGGGGCGGAGTAAGAGATGGGAGAAGGAAACTGCGAGAGAAAGAGAGAAGGAGAGAGAGAGAGAGAGAGAGAGGAGAGAGAGAGAGAGAGAGAGAGAGAGAGAGAGAGAGAGAGAGAGAGAGAGAGATTTAGAGAGAGAGAGAGGGAGAGGGAAGAGGAGAGGGAGAGGGAGAAGAGGAGGGAGGGAGGAGGGAGAGGGAAGGGAGGGAGGGGAGAGGGAGAGGGAAGAGAGAGAGAGAGAAGAGAGAGAAGAGAAGAGAGAGAGAAGAGAGAGAGAGAAGAGAGAGAGAAGAGAGAGAGAGAGAGAGAGAGAGAGAGAGAGAGGGGGGGGGGCGAATGCGAATGAAAAAGGGAAGGAGAGAAAATGAGGGAAAGGTGGAAATCGACGAAGATACAAAAAGGAAGAGGAGGGCCGAGAGCAGAAAAAAACATTACAAAAACAGCGACCACACCCACAATACGAATAGATGGAAGGAAGAGCAGAAAATAAATCGCTCACACAAAAATGGAATGAACGGAAGGTAAAAGCAAAAAGAAATAAGAGCAAACATGGAACTACAACAAAAATCCCACTCAATATGCCGAGGATGAGCACGGATAAAGAGAAAAAAGAAGAAAGCAACGAGTACAAAAAAAAAAAAAAAACAGAAACAGAAAAAAAGAGACAACACACAAAAACGCGTTTGTCCTACGGCCGCAAAGCCGAGGATTCGCCATTGGCCACCTTTCCTAGCCCTAATCCCTCTACCCCCTACCCCCTTTCCCCTCAACAACAAAAAAATATAAAAAAGATACCTTCGCGAAACTCCAAAAAGATCAAAGCTACATGAGCCAACCAGGCATGAAAAATGTTCTATATTTCTTCCAGCACTTCTGGGTTTGAGGTCCTCCCAGTGGAACGCCCTGGACACGTGACGGCGAGAAAGGGAGAAAAAGTAGAAGTTAACTTTTGGAAAAAATTGTTTCCTTTGTAAATAAATATATAAATGATAAAGATCAGTCCTTTTTTCCACTTATTTTATGTTTATAGGTAAATTTGTGTATTTTCCCAGTTTCCTTTACTTTTTAAACACAATCCACTTAACATTTTCGTTAATACTTTTTTCTTTATTTATTTATTCATACACATCGCTTATTCCTTTCTATTCCAATTCGGCCTCCCTTTTTTCCTCATTCTATCCTCCTTCGTTCATTGTCGCCATATTCTTGGTCCCCTTTCTATACACTCACTCCTCTCCTCCCTCTTTCGCCCTCGCTACCACTCTTTCCCTTCCCCCTTTTGTTTCCTCAAAGCCTGAAAAAGTGGAGAAGAATTTAATTTCATATGCCAGTATCAAAGGTCAAACAATTCTCCCTCTATGACTTCCCACACCACACAGAACGCGAGCACAAGTACAAACGTACATATACTGCATAGCCACATAGATACATACAAACACCCGATGAAAACGCGACTTACACTTACACTGTAAATACACACAAACAACCACTCACACAAGCATTCTCTCTCTCTCTCTCTCTCTCTCTCTCTCTCTCTCTGTCTCTCTCTCTCTCTCTCTCTCTCTCTCACACACACACACACACACACACACACACACACACACACACACACACACACACACACACACACACACACACACACACACACACACACACCACACACACACACACACACTACACACACACACACACACACACACT
>NW_020868972.1:390925-395925 GCF_003789085.1 Penaeus vannamei
TGTATCTCAGCTCCCCTCCCGAGCTGCCTTTCCCCTCGTTTGACAGACCGAGCTGTCTGATTGACTGACTGAGAGACAGATTGCCAACTGGACTGGTATCTTTTTTTTTAAACACGACCTTCGCAGAAATGGATCTCGCTTGGCAAGGGTTTTCGTCTCTGGATTTTTGCTATTTTCATTTCCCCCTCATGTCCGGGAGCGGGAGAATGAGAAGAGAAAGAAGAGGAAGAACGGAGAGGGGAAAAGCAGAAATAGGTAATACCAGCAATAATATCAAGGATAAAAATAACCAAAGGAGATGAAAAAAAAACACTAAAAAATAAGACATCGTTTAAGAACAGATCTGAACAAAGGCGAAAAACAAAAAGTAGAAAATACAGAAAAAGAAAAAAATGCAAACTATACGACCTCATTACACAGGCATAAATTCATGTTCGTACGGACCATCTACCCCGACCCATCTCCTTCAAACTTTTCTCGCAAAAACGGACCCGTGTTTGGAGAAGGGTGTTCCTGGTTTAGCTTTCAGCGCGTAAACTTTTCCCTAATTGCGAGATCCGACGCTAAGGAAAAAGTGGCGTCCTTTACAATAGTAAACAAGACTTGGGAGCGTCTTCCGAGGCATGCTTCTTTTATCATTCAAATGCAACGATACTGTCATCGTCATTTCGCCTTATTGCGAGAATTACCTCATGGACTTTTGGTAAAGTTTTGTTTGTCATCGTCATTTCGCCTTATTGCGAAAATTACCTCATGGTCTTTTAGTAAAGTTTTGTCGAAAGAAATGCAATTTCAGTATCGGAACATCTAAACTCTCCCTTCCCTTACGTCAATGGGGCTATTAGTGTGCATGTGACGTCCGTAGCCTTAGGGGGGGCTATCGACGTCATAGACGTTTCAGTCACATAGTTACATAGACGCTCTGGTAATGATCTGAATTCGGATCAACATTCATCCCGCACTCTAATTCATATCCTGACACCTCTACGTGCATCGCATTCCCAACCGCAGTCTATTCTTCATCCACACCGACAACCAACATCTAACATTCACCCGCCTCCACATGTACCTTGCCTTAACCCTTACAAACGGACATACACCACCATCCGCGGCATTTATCCTATCAAAATGCGCGACTCCACTCACTCTCAAACTTGTTCAAATGTTCACAATCAACACCTTTTTGCTAACGAAGTGCCCCGACCCAAAAGGAAAATAAGGTCGTAATAATAACAATAATAAAAATAATAATGGGAGGCGGAAGAGGCCCTCATTAAATAGGTACACGTGGCGGGCACCGTGATATAACGAGCGAAATGCTGCCGTTGCTCCTTTATGCCTCGGATTAAAGTGTGATGTGTCAAGAGGAAAAAGAAGTGAGTTATGCGCGCGTGATGAGCGTGAGGAGCGTGAGGTGCTGTTGTGGGGAAGTGTGAGGTACGAGGTAGAAGGAAGAGGCTGCTGTAAGCGTAAAGCCGGGGGATGTGCTGCCACAAAAGCCAATGGAGAGAGAAAAAAGTCACTATTTTTGCGTGTATTTGTGTGCGCGTGTGTATGTGTGCGTGCCTATGTATGTGTACTTGTGTATGTGTACTTGTGTGTGTGTGTGTGTGTGTGTGTGTGTGTGTGTGTGTGTGTGTGTGTGTGTGTGTGTGTGTGTGTGTGTGTGTGTGTGTGTGTGTGTGTGTGTGTAGTGTGTGTGTAGTGTGTGTAGTGTGTGTAGTGTGTGTGTGTGTGTGTGTGTGTGTGTGTGTGTGTGTGTGTGTGTGTGTGTTGTGTGTGTGTGTGTGTGTGTGTGTGTGTGTGTGTGTGTGTGTGTGTGTGTGTGTGTGTGTGTGTGTGTGTGTAGTGTAGTGTAGTGTAGTGTAGTCGAGAGAGAGAGAGAGAGAGAGAGAGAGAGAGAGAGAGAGAGAGAGAGAGAGAGAGAGAGAGAGTGCGTGTGTGTGTTTTTCTGGACTACGAAAAGCATTAATTCACCAACAGTCCAAACACAAATAATCATGACGCTTCCTAGGTAGGATATTACTTTAGTATCCAAACGTAAATGCGAAAGTCAACCCGAATAAATAATGATAACTGTCGATACCCTGGCACCCGGCATATTGATTTCCAACACTTGGGCCTATTATACGAAGTGCAAAGAAAGAAAGAAAGAAGGAAAGAAAGAAAGAAAAGGAAAACATCAGAACTAACTGCCCATCGCCTCTCTCAAAACCCTTCCACCCACAACAGCTGCCCAAGATAACCCACCCGCCTAGGACCCGCCTGGCGCTCTCCCCGGAGCCCTAAAATGCACTAAACTTCCAGTAATTTCCCCGTCAGGAGCGTGGCAGCGGCGCCCGAGTAACAATCTCATTAAATCAAAGTAGGCAACTTCCCCAGCCAATTTCCCCGGAGATCCCAAGGCATGGTTCACGTGGCTTTACTCTCTCTGGGATGAGGCATTATAATCCCGCTGGCTTTTTCTTGCTTCAGAAAATGCGAGTTGCTCTTTTAAGGGGCATATATCGTACTTTGAATTAGAAGCAAGATTTTATTATGTGTGTATATATATACATACATATATATATATATATATATATATATATATATATATATAATATATATATATATATATATATATATATATGTATACATAAATATACATACATGTTGTGTGTGTGTACATACATACATACATATATATATATATATATATATATATATATATATATATATATAATATATATATATATTGTATATATATTAATATATATATATATATATATATATATATATAAATATATATATAATATATATATATTATATATATAAAATATACATATACATTTTGTGTGTATGTATGTGTGCGAGTGAATGAATGAATGAACGAATGTTTGAGTGAGTGAGTGAGTGAGTGTGTTGGAAAGTCATAGATGTCTTATTTTTTCACCATTTTGTTAGACAAAGAACGCCATTTCAATTCCATTCCGCGATTTAAAACCTCAACAAAAGACACTAACATCCGAGCAAGAAATGAAATCTACATACGGAGAGGAAATTGCGTCCCTCCAAATCTTCTATATTCCTCCTCCCCTCATTTTTTTTTTATCTAATCACTACTGAAGGCACCAAAAAAAAAAAAAAAAAAAAAAAATAAAATAAACGGAGAGAGGAGGCTAATGGTAAGACTCAGCATCGCCCAAAACAGCCCAATCCCACCCTTGATGCTTATCCAAAACCACGCCAACATCGGCCCAAATTCCTAATTGCAGCTGAGCTAACAATGCAAACATGGCAAGCAAAGTGACGCGAGCAGAAGACACGCAGATGAAGCGCTCCGGCTGGTTGGAAAGAGGGACGAACGCAAAGGAAGATAAAGGAGGAGAGACATAAGGAAGATGGAAGGGAATGAGGAGGTATGTGACGCAAGATGGTAAAAGGAAGATAGGGCCATGAAGCAAACACTAAAGGGAAATGAGAGTAATGGAGAAAGAGAGAGAGGAAAACGAGAAGCAAAGCTAAAGAGAAATGAGAGTAATGAGAGAGAGGAAAACGAGTAGGGATAGCAAAGAGGAAAGACAGAGGGAAAGACAGAAAAGAGAGAGGGAAGAGAGAAGGTGAGGGACACTAAAGAAATGAGAAAACGATGGAAAACGAAGATTTAAAGAATCGGATAAGGGATAAGTCGATGGAAAAAATGGAAAACAGAAAGCAAAATGCAAAGAACAGGAATGCGCACAAAAATCACTTTGGCTCCAGCAAATAAAGCCACTGAGGCTCGAAGTGAGTCGAATGTTACCGAATTGTGAGGAATGTGCTGGATGGAAGGTGTAAAGTGGCGCTTCATTCACATCTCGGAGAGAATTAAGGCTCTCGCTCCAGTGCAGGAAGAGGTCAAAGGTTAAGAGACATTATGGTAGTGTCTACATCGATGAGTGTGTATGAGCGTGTTAGTGTGCAAGGACTTACTGCATGCATGTACGTATATTTCTAAGTAAGCGTATTTCAAGATAATTGTTTCACAGCATACGCAAGCGCGCATGAAAACAAACGAACAAACAAACACACACACGCACACACACACAAAGACAAACCGTAAAAGATGTAATCACATGTGCTGAGTCATCAACGTACCTGTGGAAGAAAAAAAAATAGAATCATAAAAAGGTGTATTATATTTATACACACACACACATATATATACATATATGTACACAATTTATGTACATACTCAATATCACAGACTGCATTTGTATTTAACGTTGAAATAGCAAGGAAATAAAAAGTAATTATGGCAGACACTTGGTTTAGCCTACAGTTTGCAACACCTTACTCCTTCCCCCCCTTCCCTCCACTCCGTCATCTCTTCCTGCCCTCCCGCAAACACATACGGTATATATACATACACAGCTAACATACACATACCCACAAGCCTCGGGCAAGAGGCGTCGGCCGCAGAGATAGATGTGAGACTGCACAGGAAGCCTAGGATCAACAGGTCAAGCCCTGTAATATATTGGTTCATTCAAGGGGATCTCACATTCCGCTATTCGGGTATCACGCTCTATAAACTCCTCCTGATTACGCATCACCTTCATCAATTAACGTCCCAAAAATCGCATACCACAATAAACAAGCAGTCAGATTTCCGTCTTGAAAAGGTAACGCCTCTGGTTAACGAGTTTTCTCACTGTTCAAATAGCGACCGAACAACCTCGTTAACATTATCAGATCGTCCAGCGACCTTGCCATCTTCGCCTCTCCCGACCCAGCATCTCTCGAGGGAAAACTTCCGCCTTTTCTAAGAAGTTCAAACGCGATTAGCTTCATATCCCCTCATTGCAGCCCCCACCACCCGCCCCCTCGTGCTATTCATGCAACTGCGACTGCAACCTCGAGTGGACATCCCAAAGCCCGGCGGAGGCAGGATGGGGCTGTTAAGGGGCCAACGCAGTCCCCCTAAAACAAGGGACATAAACGAGCAGTCAGATGAAGTCTTTGCCATTCTCTTGTCCATT
>NW_020868972.1:398425-413425 GCF_003789085.1 Penaeus vannamei
GAGTACGTGTACAAACGAGCGGATTTGAGCAAATGCGAGTGCGTTGATGGGCATTTTCTCTCGTATAATCTAGAAAATAGCTCTCTCAGTGACTAGAATATACAAACACAGACGGTAAGCACCGAGATGACTTCTCTTTTTTTTTTTTTTAAAAAAAATTCTAGTATACAATTCCCGAGGGAAACCTGCACTCCCATCCATGCAGAAATAAAAATATCGATGTTGCAAAAATGTCACAAAAACAATCTAAAGTCCATTACCTATGTGCCAGCTTACAGAAAGGGAGAGAGAGGGAGGAACGGGAGGGAGGGAGGGGGGAGGGAGAGGGAGGGAGGGAGGGAGGGAGGGAGGGAGGGAGGGAGAAGGGAGGAAGAGGGAGAGGAGAGAGAGAGGGAGGAGAGGGAGGGAGAGGAAGGGGAGGGAGGGAGGGAGGGAGGGAGGGAGATAAATATAAATAGAACACTGTCAAGTCACAAATAACAGTAACAGCTGTTATAAAGAAAAAAAAAATCAAAGAATAACAAAAATCATATTCACAGCAAAAATAATAATAACCGTACCAACTGCAACACTAGAATAAGTACATTCATCTAAAATTCACCACAACATCTGCAATAATACTGTAACAATAACCACCACATATTGCAATCACAGTATTCATAAAGATCACAGCAGTAACAACCCCCTCAGGACCAGCGAGAATAAAGACACAACAACTACAACAAAAATAACAACCAATCGAAACATGAACAACAATAACTATAAGAACAACAACCGCAGCAACAACCGCAGCAAATAAGAAATTTAAGAAGTGCACCAAACGCATCAATAAAAATAGCATCCACTCAACGAGAAACAACAACAAAAATAACCACACCAGAACCAACACATACGCTATTAGAACCAATCTAACTCCAATAATAACTCCCACACCGTCGACAACAGCAATAAACACATCAACCACAACACCAGCACTAACAAATAAGTGATCCTCGCCAACCACCGATAAAACATGCACACCGACAACCATAAAGGCAACAGACGGCAACAGCGCACAAGAGGCCTCATGACGCAACACCGGCGGATCCGGAGAGGAAGGAGCAGGTCAGATCTCGCGAGGCAGAAGGGAGGGGCGGCGCGAGATAAGCTATCACGCGGTATCCTCCCTCAGGTGGGACTTCCGCGATAGTCCTCACTCCTCTACCTGCTCGTCCTCATCTTCGTCCTCGTCCTCGTCTTCGCATTCGGACACGTTTTCTCTTTCATCCTGTCATCCATCACACACTATCCCTCCTCCTTGAACTTCTCTGCCGCCTACTTATATGGAGCGTCACCTACTAGTACACCTACTCCTCCTCCTTCAAATCCTCGTCATCATAATCTCTCTCCCCCTCCTTCTCCACCAGCAATCCTTTCTTCTTCTACTTCTTTTCTTTCTATTCCGCTTTCTCCTCCTCCGTCTTCCCCTTCAACTTCAAATTCTTCCTCCCCAATCTTCACTCCTCCCTTCAACCTCCACCCCTAAAATCACATCCACCATCACTTAAAACCAACATCAACTCTTCCTCCACTCCATCTCCGCCTCCACGCCCACTGCCACACCTCCACTCCACCCTCTCACCTCCCCCCTCTCCCCCTCCACCCCCCTCTTCCGATATCCACTCACGCCTCCTGTGACACCACGGATTAAGCCTCGTCCGGCCAGCTCTTTCATTCTCTTGTGTTCTTGACGTTTCCATTAGTAATTTCTGTAAAAGCTAGAGGAAACGGGGAGAAAGGAAAGGAAAGAAGATGAGACATAATATGAGAGAGGAGACAAAGGAGAAAGAGAAAGAGGGATGGGGAGAAGAGGGATGATATGCGATATAGGAGAAAGGAGACAAACATATGATGAAAAGATATTGAAAGTGTGATTTCCTCTTCTTCCTAATCCTCTCAATACCCCTCCGTTCTCTACCTTCCTCACCTCTCTCTATCTCCACTTCTTTTTACACTCTTTCACCTCCGGCCCCTCCATCCTCCGCTTTCATCTCTAGCTCTCCCCCCCCTTCTTCCTCCGCCTCCTCTCTCCTTCTCTCTCCAAGCACAACACTGACACGTTAATCACGATCCAAAAGACGTCAAAAGCAACACGTCATGCAAACAAGTAAAACTCACTGACCAAACCGAAAGAAAAGTGGAAGCGAAGAAGAAGAGATGGAAGAAAACTCACAAAATCAAACCGGAAAAGAAAGAAGAGAGCGACGAAGAGAGTGATGAGGTGAAGACAGAAGAGAATAAAAAAGAAAAAAGAAGAGAAAAGCACAAAATAGAACCACCGGACCACGACGCCCGTTGAACACTCCACACCACGCCTGCTTTACCCAACTTGGTCACGTGCAGTCATTAGCAATGCAAGAATCAACACGACCCCCTTCCCCTCACCCCCACCACCCCAGCACCTCCCCTCCACTGAACGCGCAGTTTCAGGAATCTCGCTCGAAAGAGAGCACGTGACTCCCGGTATCCAGAAGATTCATGAATCTCGAAAAGCAGCCACTCAGATTCAGATTAAAAAGGGGAAAAAGGGAACTGGCGGGCGCATCAGAATCTCCAGATTGTGATGGAATTCCTTCTGCTAAACGTCAGTCTTTTTTTATCAATACTCCTTCCTGATCTTCTAGGACGGGAGAAAGGAAATCGAGAGGAGGAGGGAGAGGATGAGAAGGGGCGGGAATGAGTGTGAGAGCGAGGGAAAGAGAAAAAATGAGAGAGAGAGAGAGAGAGAGAGAGAGAGAGAGAGAGAGAGAGAGAGAGAGAGAGAGAGAGAGAGAGAGAGAGAGAGAGAGAGAGAGAGAGAAGAGAGAGAGAGAGAAGAGAGAAAGAAAGAAAGAAAGAAGAAAGAAGAGAAAGAAAGAAAGAAGAAAGAAAAGAAAGAAGAGAAAGAGAAAGAGAGAAGGGGGAGGGGGGAGTTAGAGAGATGGAGAGAGAAATGGCACCTACAAACAAGCTCTTTGGAAGTGACCACCCACCTAAACCAACCCATTAAAACCCCAATCCTATCCTAATCCAATCCTGATCCTATCCCAATCTCCCGAGATATCTGAACTCCCCCTACTCCTACCTTTTTGCCCTCCTTCCCATCCCTGTCGCCGGCTCTCTCGCTTTTCTCCATCACCCCACGCCCTTTTCCACCTCCCTCCCCAAACTCCATCAACACTCTCCCCTACCCTCTCCCTCCCTCCCTCATTTCTCCCACCTCCTTCCCTCCATCCCTCATTTCTTCCTACCTCCTTCCCTCGCTCCCTCCCTCATTTCTCCCTACCTTCCTCCCTCGCTCTCTCATTTCTCCCTACCTTCCTCCCTCCCTCCCTCCCTCAACCCTCTCTACACCCCTCCCTCCCTCTCTCCTTTCCCCTCTTCCTTCAACCATCCCTCTCTACCTCCTTTCCTCTCCTCTCCCCTCCTTCCTCCATCAATACCCGCAACCCCTCTTCTAGCCCCCTCGCTCTCGCTCTCCTCCCCACCCTCAGCCTTCTCCAGCACCTGCCTTTCCCTCATTTCCTCCCTCCCTCCTCCTCCCTTCCTCGCGATGTCACACCGACCTTGCGACGGAATAAATCGAATAAAAACTCAGTCCATTAAGGAGAGAGAGTGTTCAACGGCCATCTTTTAGATTAGCGAAGTCACGGGTTAATACGAGAAGTTTGGGTTTATGCATCATCTGCCTCGTATTTTTTTTTGGTGATGGTGGAAAAATGGAAGAGGGAAAAAAAGAAGATTAAGAGAGAAGAATGGCGGTAATGAGGAGAGGGAAAATAGAAGAAGGGGAGAGAAGAGAATAATGAGAAGGAGCGTGAAGGGGGATGGGGCCGGGGAAGGAAAAGGAAAAAAAAGAAGGGAGAAGGGTGTGTGAGAGAGAGAGAGAGAGAGGAGAGAGAGAGAGAGAGAGAGAGAGAGGGAGAGGAGGAGAGAGAGAGAGAGAAGAGAGAGAGAGAGAGAGAGAGAGAGAGAGAGAGAGAGAGAGAGAGGAGAGGAGGAAGGAAGGAAGGAAGAAGGGAGAGAAGGAAGGAACAGGAAGGAAGGAAGGAAGGGGAAGGGAGGAGGAGAGGGAAGGGGAGAGGGGAGAGAGAGAGAGAGAGAGAGAGAGAGAGAGAGAGAGAGAGAAGAGAGAGAGAGAGAAGAGAGAGAGAGAGAGAGAGAGAGAGAGAGAGAGAGAGAGAGAGAGAGAGAGAGAGAGGGAGAGAGAGAGTGAGACGAGAGAGAGAGAGAGAGAGAGCAGAGAGAGAGAGAGAGAGAGAGAGAGAGAGCTGGCTAGCAAGCTTGAGGGTCCAACAGAACCTCTGGGAAGCAAAAGGTCAAATGTGATTGGCGGAGAGTTGGGTATGATACTAATCAATAAAAGAAAAATAATTTAGAATATACTTTCTATATAAATGGAAAAAAATCAACATATGTAACACACGGGAGTTTGTAAAGGAGCGCGAGACAACCATAATAGCAATAAAGGACACTACGTAAGAGGAATTGACGAGGAACGTAAAGGGAAAAAATGTCTGCTTAGGGGAAAGGAGAATAAAAAAAGAGCGAAGGGAAATAAAGAGATTGGAATTACAAATACAAAAGAAGTGAAAAATATGAAAAGTAAATAGACTACATAAATAAAATAAATAAAAAGAGAAATCGTCACCACAAAGAACGGAGTAATACCATGAAAACACGCAAAAATCATTAACCACTTGAAATAATACAACGAACACTTCACTACGCAAGCGCTTTCAATCCCCTCGCCTCAAAAATCACGCCACCATAAACCCTTACTTTTCCCACCTTCAAACGTGACCTCTGACCCTTCTCCCTGTCCTCCCTGTGCCGCCCTAGCCTGGCAGGGTGAGAGCTGACAGGGTGTTCGAGAGCAAAATCCGACAGTGAGTAATTCATACACTAAAGCTGAGATGTCGTTGATCAGGGTGCGAGTGAGGGGCTACAGAGCTAACTCACCTGTCGCTCCCTCCCCCTCCCCTCCCCCTCTATCCCCCTTCTCCTCCCGTCCTTCAGCTCTTCTTCTCTCCCCATTATCTCCCTCTTCTTCAACCCGTATCTCTATCCCCTACTTCCTTTTTCACCCACTGCTTCCTTCTTTTCCCTCCTACCTTCTCTCTTCCCTCATTTAACCTCTCTCCTCCCTCATTTCATTTTTGCTTTTCTTATTTTAATCTTTCCCTTCCCTTTCTCTGTTATCGCTTTTTTCTTCCTTATTGCTGACAAACGTAAGTTATCCCTATCCACCAAATTTATCAGCTGATGCCATCCACAGCCCTTTTTCTCCAGCTTTTGTTTTCAATATCCTTCTTTTTCCTTCCCTTGTCCCCCTCCTACCGCCATCCTGGATCAATCGGCACGTGAAGCATCCACCTCGGAATGTAATAAAGGACATGGAACAAAAAGAAGGAGAAAGGACAAGAGAACAGTGCGCATGTATAAAATAAAATAATATCAGATGTGACATGCAAAATGCACACACTGCTTTGTATACGTGAAAAACATTGTGTGCGTGCGTGTGCGTGCTGTGCTGTACGTGTACGTGTGGAGAGAGAGAGAAGAGAGAGAGAGAGAGAGAGAAAGAGAGAGAACGAGAGGAGAGAGAGAGAAGACGAGAAGAGAGAGAGGAGAGAGATAGACGAGAGAGAGAGAGAAGAGAGAAGGAGAGATGAAGAGAGAAGAGAGAGAGAAAGAGAGCGAAAGAGAGAAAGAGAGAAGCAGAGAAGAGAGAGAGAGAGAGAGAGAGAGAGAGAGAGAGAGAGAGAAGAGAGAGATGAGAAGAGAGAGAGGAGAAGAGAGAGACGAGAGAGAGAGAGAGAAAGAGAGAAGAGAGAGAGAGAGAAGAGAGAGAGAGAGAAAGAGAGAGAAGAGAGAGAGAGAAGAGAGAAGAGAGAGAAGAGAGAGAGAGATTGAGAGAGAGAGAGAGAAGAGAGAGAGAAAGAGAGGAAGAGAGAAGAGAGAAGAGGAGAAAGAAAGAGAGAGAGAGAGAAGAGATGAGAAAGAGAAGACGAGAGAAGAGGAGAGAAAGAAGAAAGAGATAGAAAGAAAGGAAGAAAGTGAGAGAAAGAAGAAGAGAGAGAGAAAAGAGAGAAAAGAAAGATGAGAAAAAGAAAGAGAAAGAGAGAAAAAGGAGAGAAAGACGGAGACAAGAGAGACAGAAACAACCAGAGACAGACAACCACCATAACACTAACAATAAATTAAAAAAAATACAAACTACAGCACAACACTAACCAATCTAACACACCAACAAAAATATCATCAACCACAGGGAAGAGTTAAAACCCCAACACCCAACCGCAGACGCACAAAATACAGCAAAACCCACAATAACAACCCTGGTCCCTCAACTTCGTAACGTTAACCAGAAACTTTGATGTTTGGTTTTGACAGTCCGTCTTGCGTTTTGGGGAGACGGGGCATGCCAAATGAAGCTCGGCGAGGAAAAGGCGAGACCATGATAAAAAGGGGAGAAAGAAAAAGAAGGTAAGAGTAGTGAGACAGAAGGAGAGGGAGAAAGAGAAAAGTGAGAAGCGGTGAGTGGGAACAATGGAAGAACGCAAACACGCAGTAACCACTATGTATGAACACGAAAGATAGAGATAGATAGAGTAGATACGGTGGGTGAGAGGAGAGAAAGAGGGAAAGAGGGAAAAAGAGGGAGAGGAAGAAGAGGGAGAGAGAGAGAGAAGAGAAAGGAGGGGGGATGGAGAAGGAAGAAAAACACAACAACAAAAAAAGAACGAAGAAAAGAAACAAGAAAACGAGGCCTACCTCCTCCGCAAATCCCCGCGCCTCCAATTTCCCCGACAACGGGCCATTCTCCTCGGTCCCCTGATCGCCCAAACAAATTTATAAACATCTCATCGGCGCTAGAGTGAGCATCCGATGGGGATACCTTTACAGCGCAGCGACGCCCCCAAGATGATGCAGGAACTTGGGAAGAAAGTTTTCCTATTCCTTGCTTGGATCCAACATCATTCCACTGCGCCCTTTCCTCATCATGCAAGCTCACGTCCACCGCCCATACCCCACACATGCCCTAGCTTATCCACTACCTATACACGTTTATGCCTATGCCCCATGGCCACACCTATCCATTCCCACGCACATCCACCCCCATGTCTAACACACACACGACCCTCACCGCCTTTTTAACACCTCGTACGCCCACGGCCAGGTATCAATCTTCACCTGTGCTAATCTCCCATGCACGCCCATCCCCAACCCACAAATACCAATGCCTAATCACCCAAGGACGCCCCTGTGCCCGCCCGTCCTTATCTCATCCTTGATTCTCGCCGAAGGAGAAAATGAGAAAAGATAGTGAATAGGAAACATTCATTTTCCTTCTCATTCAAATGGAACTTCGAGAAAAAAGGAATGGGGAAATACGAATAAAAGAAGATACGAACATATTGTTGAAAAAAGGCATACAAACATAATATTGAAAAATGGCAATCTAAGGTAGACTGAAAGAAAAACAATAGAAAACGACTGAAAGACGACAGAAAGGGGGAGACTATGAGTAAAAATAACACTGGAAGAATAATAAAAGGAAGACTGAAACGAAATAACAAGTGAAAGAAAGATTAAACGAGAGAAAGGAGGAAATGAAAGGAAGGCTGACAAAACACATAAAATGAAAGAAGGATTGGACGATGAGGAAAGAAAGAAATAAGAGGAAGATTAAAAGATACACATTGCAGAAACGAAGTAAGAAAAAATGATGGACGAATGACTGAAAGAACGAGGTTAGAGGAAAACCTACAAGGAGAAATAATAAAGAAAATGTGCTCATACATACACAAACATGTAAATTAATGCAACAAAAACTTAAAGAACTGAGAAAAAGGAAATACTGATGGAATGAAAATTAGGCAAAAAATGCAATGAAAAAAAGGAAAAAAGAAAAACGCAGATTTCACTACAAAATAATAAAAAACAAAAGAGAAAGACAAATGAAATATAGAAATGAAGAGGGAAAGGAGTCATGAACAGCAGCAGAAAGGAAAGGAAAGAAAAAGAACGCATGGTATAATTAATAAGTAAAAAAGATGGACTGAAGACAAAAGACGACTAATGAAAAGGACACAGTGGGAACGCAAAAACGAAAGATCAAACCGAGAGGACACAAAAATACACAAGGACTAGAATGATTAAACCGGGAGCAGTTAAAAATACAGAAAGACTGAAATGAAAAAATAATAAAGGAGAAAGACCACGGACCGCACACGATCCCTTGGGCCTCGGGGTTGGTTCTCGCTTCTCGGTTCTTGGTTCACGGTCTGCGGTTCCTTCCTTTGCCTAACTTTTATCCTAATCCGAAAAGTCTTATAGGAACACTGGAACCAAGGCTGGGTCGGGAGGATTCACCTCTTGGCTCCATTTCCTCCGTCAAAATCCTTCGTGAAATGCTTAATCATTCTTTATTTCAATTCTATCTCTCTCTTTTCGTCGTCTTCTACTCCCGTTTCCTTCTCCTTACTTCCACTACTCCTCCTCTCTCTCCACGTTTCTTTGAAATCCTTCCTTGTCTTTCTTCTCTCACCCTCTCTCTTCCTCGCTCCCCCTCCACCCCTATCCCCTCCCTCCCTCCTCTTGTCACGTTCCGTCTTTAATTAAGACAAGTGCATATCCAATGACAACTCCACTTTCCACTCCCTCCCCCCTTTATCTCAAGCCCCGCCCCTTCTCTCCCGACACGAGACCCTCCCCCTATGCACTTAGATCCCGCCCCTTGCCCATCAACGCAAGGCGCGCCTCACGCTTCCCCTCCCCTTCCCCTTCCCCTTGCCCATCCAAGGCGCCCCTTCCCCTTCCCCTTGCCATCCAAGGCGCCCCTCCCCTTCCCCTTGCCCATCCAAGCGCCCGCTCCCCTTCCCCTTGCTCCATCCAAGCGAGCCCACTCCCCTTCCCCTTCCCATCAAAGGCGCCCCTCCCTTTGCCCTTGCCCATGCCACCAAGGCCCCTACCCTTACCCCTTGCCTCTACCAAGACGTCCCCCTCCCCCTACCCTTGCCCATATACCAAGGCGCCCCTCCCCCTATCCCTCATTGCGCCCATCCAAGGCGCCCCTGCGCCCCTTCGCAACCTTGCCCATACCAGGCGCCCTGCCCTAATCCTGCTTTTGCCCATGCTTAAGGCGCCTCTCCCTCTCTTGCATGTTTCCCTCTTGAAGGCCCCTCTTGCCCTGATGTGCCAAGGCGCCCCCCTCCCACTTCAAAACCCCTTTGTCCTCCACTCCTTCAAAGAGCGCATGCCCTCATCAACCCCCTTGGCGCTACCACTTGCATTAACTAATCCAGATGTAATGCGAGAGACTGCCTCTCTCTCGTTTCTTACGCCACACACTCTTCTCGCCTATCAATCCCGTTCTTGCCACTGCATGCACCAAGTGGTGGGCGACCCCTCACCCTTCCACCTTGCCCCATTAAACCCACACACAGACGAGCTCCTCCCCCTTCACTACAATCTACCACTCGTCATCTATATTGTCGCTTGCCCATTTCAAGGCGCCCGCTCCCCTTCTTCCCCTTGCCCCTACCAAGGCGCCCCCTTTCTGCCCCTTCCCCTATTGTAGCCCCTTCCCAAAGCGACGGAACACCTCATGAGCCCTTAACCCCCCTATTGCCCCTTCCATCCTCTTTCTCTCAAGGGCGCCTCCTCCTCTCCATCGTTCTATCTCGCCCATAATTATTCACCTCGCCATCGACGCCGCCTTGACGTCGATTACCCCTTCGCCCTTGCCGTCGAGTGTTGTATCCCAGGGCGAGAACCCTTATTCCGTCCCCCTAGACCGTAATGCTTGTATGCCTCTAGTAGCCGTGTGCCCTGATCCAGAGAACGTCACGTCCTTCCGCCCTTCACCCTCCCTTCCTCTCGCACTCTGCATCTTTCTCTGTCCCAAGGCGCCTCATCCGCTCCCCCATTGCCCAATCAACGAACGTCCCCTCCTTCCGCTTGCTCCCCTCTTCCCCAAGCACGCCCACCTGTCAGACCCCTTGACGTTATGCCCTCTTCTGCCCATCCCAGGTAGATTGGGCACACGGCCGTCGCGTTCCCGCTTTCTTTCACCCTTCCCTAGCCTCCATCACTAGGACGCGCCTCACCGCTTCCCACTCCCCTTGCCCATCTCTAATGTCCTCAATTCCCAGGATCGACTCGCCCACCTCTCCCCTCTTCTCAGCCACTCTTGCCCTCATTCCAGGACAGCCCCTCCACCTGCGCTCACCCCTTGCCACTATTCATGCTTATGCTCAAGGCGCCCCCTCCTCCTTCCCGTCTCGCTCCCATACCGAAGACGCCGGCCATCACCCTGTCCCTTGGAACCTATACACAAGACGCACGCCCGATCACACCTTGAATCGCTTTGCGACCCTTTTGCCCGATCCCTAGGGACGTTCCTCCTCCCTTCCCTTTTGTCGAGCCTCATTTCCTTGGTGCGAGCCCCCCCCCTCCTCACCACCTGTTACCTCCTACACCTTGCGACGGACGCCTGTACCCTTCTAACAGCACAGGACGAAGTCAAAACGAGCACAACGTTCGCAACAACCAAAATTTAAACTCCGTGCTAACTATTTTCTCCACCAATTCTTGCAAGGCGGGGGGTGGGGGGGCGAGAGGGAGGGGGGAGGGGGTGTATGGGATGGGATGGGAAGAAATTAAAAGGAAAGAGTAAGATGGGGAAAGCAAATGATAAGGAAGGAAAAGGAAAGGGAAAGGGAAAGGGAAACGGAGAGAAGAGAAACAGGGAGAGGAAGAGAGCGCAATGGAAGAGGATGGAAAGGAAGACGGAGAAGAAACGGAAAGGAGAAGGAGGAAAAAGGGAAAGGAAAAGGGTGAAAATAAAAGTAAGAGAGAGAAGGAAACCAAAAGACGAAAAAGGAGAAGAAAGGGAAAGAAATGGGAGAACGAAAAGGAAAAAAAGAAAGAAATATACAATAAAAGCCAAAGGGAAAGGGAGATGAATGGCAAGGAAATAAAAAGAAAGAAACGAGAAATTAAGAATAAAAGAAAAGGAGACAGAAAAGTGTTGCTCGTGGGGAAAAATAACGATAACGGAAAATGGAGAGGGGTGGGAAAAGGGAAGGAAAAGAATGAAAACAAAGGGAAAGGAAGGGAAAGAGAAGGGAAAATGAAAAGGGAAAGGAAAGGAAAGAGAAGAAAAAATGAAAATGAAAAGGGATAAAGGAGTAGGGGGAAGTGCCAGGAAGGCTATATGACCGATGGAAAGGCGAGGAGCAAAAGGGGAGAGATGGAAGAAAGGATGGAGAGAGATTTGAGGAACGGTTGGACGGTTAAATTTAGGGCTACCAGGTTTCATTTCCATTTTGGACATAATAAAGTTAATTGTTATAATCGAATTGGAAACTAGCAATATACATCGCATTAACATTCCCTCTCTCTTTCTCTTTCTCCCTCCCTTCCCCTTCTTTCTCTCTTCCTCTTACTCTTCCTCTCCCTCTCCCCCTCTCTTTCCTTCTTCTCCCTCTCCTCTCCTCTCTCTCTTCCGTCTCTCCTCGTCTCTTGGCTCTTCTTTCCTCTCTCTTCCTTGTTCTTCCTTTCTTCTCCCTCTCTCCTTTCTCCCTTCTCCTCCTTCCTTTCTCCCTTCTCTCCTCTCTTCTTTCCCCCTCTCCCTCTCCTCTTCCTTTTCCTCTCCCTCTCTTCCTTTCTCCCTCTCCCTCTCTTCCTCTTCCTTTCTCCCTCTCCCTCTCCCTCTCTTTCTCTTTCTCCTCTCCCTCTCTTCCTTTCTCCTTTTCTCTCCTTCCTTCTCCCTCTCCCTCTCTTCCTTTCTCCTCTCCTTTCTTCCTTTCTCCCTCTCCCTCTCTCTCCTTTCTCCCTCTCCTCTCTTCCTTTCTCCTTTCTCTCTCTTCCTTTCTCCCTCTCCCTCTTTCCTCTTCTCCTTCCCTCTCCTCTCCCTCTCTTCTTTCCCCCTCCCCTTCTTCCTTTCTTCTCCCTCTTCCTTTCTCCTCTCCCCTCTCTTCTTCCTCTCCCTTCCCTCTCTCTTCCTTTCTCCCTCTCCTCTCTCTTTCTTCTCCCCTCCCCTCTCCTTTCTCCTCTCCCTCTCTCTTTCTTCTCCCTCTCTCTCTTTCTCTCCTCCCTTCCTCTTCCACTCCTCCCTTCTTCACACCTCATCTCTCTCTCTTCCTCCCTCCACTCTTCCCCCCCCCTTACTTACTATATCTCAGGAAAATTTCTTTCTATTCTTCGGGATTCCAATCACAGCCTCTCCCCCCCCCCCCCCGAACGTTCCATTGGGCTCTCAGTCACTGTTCGCAATATCCTCATCTTATCCTTTTGCAACATCCGTATCTCTCAACCACAGACGGAAAAAATTTAGGTACTCGACGTATTTTCCAGAATTATCCGCCCCCTGTTATTGCATTCATTACCATTTATCATATTCTCACTATCACTATATCTGTCATCTTTACTCACTATACATGCCACCAACACTATAAAACCCGCTATTATAGTTTACGCTATTACTCGCTATACTGTCTATCGCCCTTTGTCGTAATATCAGCGTCATTCGCTATAATGCCAATCGTTATTCGCAAAAATATTCACATTTCCACTTACACATCTTTCGCCACAATTCCTCTCCTTATTCCCTATTCTGTCCAACATATTTCACGATAACTCACCTGTCTCTATCTCTCTCTACCTCTATCTCTACCTCCACCATACTTCAGCTCACCACCGTCATCATCATCTAAAGTAAAAATATTTTTCTCCCTCTTTCATGCATATACCGTTTTATTTTTTATTTTTGTTTTATCTTTTTCTTCAGCAATAAAAAAAAACACTTATTCGAAAACTACGACTAGGACTGCCTGTCTAAGTTTTAGAGGAAGAAATCTACTGCGGAAAAAAATGAAGATATAATATGAAAATGGAGAAAGAAATCGTCTGGGAGAAATATGAAAATTAAATTATGAAATATTCCAGCCACGAGAGAAAGACAGGGGGAGGGGGAAGAAGGGGTAAAGGGATGACGAGGGATGCACAAAAAGGAGAAGCATACAGACATACTAATCATAATGACATATACCATGACGCAAACACAAACGAAACGAAATCCTGACTGACGGAGTAGATAAATAAAACAGATAGACGATTCAACACAAAAACAAAAAGAGTTACAGGAAATAATAATACAAAGAAACAGTCGGCCCAAAAATATAGCTTTCACGCCCTTTTTCCCTGCCAGCAAGCAGGCACCGGGGATGATACACAAGCAACTGTTATGAGGAGAAAAGAATTCGAGAAAAACATTATGGAAAAAAATAAAGAACCTATTGAGAAAGAAGAACAGAAAGGCAATAATTCAATTGAAAAACATACTATGAAAACAAAAAATTCGTGGCAAAAGAAATGGAAAACTGCACAATAGTTCACAAAACATAAAAAGGCGTGGAAAGCGTATGAAGTAAAAAATAACAGAATACAGAAGAGTATCCGGACCGCGAAAATATTTGCGGATAAGAAGTATCAGCGTCCGGGAACATAAAAGAGCGGATAAAAACGTCATCTTTTATCTCTCGGAGAAAAAAGAGCCGCACAAAATTCTAGAACATTTATATAACAGACACTCCCGATATTGGACATATTAGCTACGGCAAAAAGGAAAAAAGGTGAGGTACTGAGAAAGAGATACCGACGATAGAGGGATATTTGTAAATATAAAAGGAGGAGGAGGGAGGAATGGAGGGAAGAGAGATGGCGAGGGAGAGAGATGATGATGAATGACGAGAAAGAGGGAGAGAAAGGTGATGGAATGAGAAAGGTGACGGAGAGAGAGAAAGGTGAAGGAGAGAGAGAGAAAGGTGAGGGAGAGAGAGGAAGAGAGATGAGGGAGAGAGAGAGAGAGAGAAGAGAGAGAGAGAGAGAGAGAGAAAGGTGAGGGAGAGAGAGAGAGAGAGAGAAGGGTGAGGAGAGAGAGAGAGAGAAAGGTGAGGGAGAGAGAGAGAGAGAGAGACGAGAGAGAGAGAGAGAGAGAGAGAGAGAGAGAGAGAGAGAAGAGAGAGAGAGAGAGAGAGAGAGAGAGATGAGAGAGAGAGAGGAGAGAGAGAAGAGAGAGAGAGAGAGAGAGATGAGAGAGGAAGGAGAGAGAGAGAGAGAGAGGAGAGAGAGAGAGAGAGAGAGAGGAGAGAGAGAGAGAGAGAGAGAGAGAGAGAGAGAGAGAGAGAGAGAGGGAGAGAGAGAGAGAGAGAGAGAGAGAGGAGAGAGAGAGAGAGAGAGAGAGAGATGAGAGAGAGAGAGAGAGAGAGAAAGAAGAGAGAGAGAAAGGTGAGGGAGATAGAGAGAGAAAGGTGAGGGAGATAGAGAGATTAAGCAGAGAGAAAGGTGAGGTAGAGAGAGAAAGGTGAGGGAGATAGGAGAAGGTGGAGATAGAGAGAGAAAGGGAGATAGAGGCAAGGGAGA
Source organism: Penaeus vannamei (assembly GCF_003789085.1). NCBI lineage: Eukaryota > Metazoa > Arthropoda > Malacostraca > Decapoda > Penaeidae > Penaeus > Penaeus vannamei. The sequence goes on from NW_020868972.1 coordinate 412,877, forward strand.
TAGAGAGGAGAAAGGTGAGGGAGAGAGATGAGGGAGATGAGGGAGAGAGAGAATGAATAGAAAGCGAGAAGAGATATAGGAGCAAAAGGAGAGAGAGAGGGGGGAGAAAGGCGGAGAGAGGTAGAAGATAAAAAATAGAAAAACCGAATAAATCAAAGAAAAAAAGAGAAAAGCAGAAAATGAAAGAGGCAGACCCACAACTCAAAGAAAGTCAGAAGTCTATCGATGAACTAGCTTTATCCAATCCAATTTCCTTCTCTTCTCCCAGCCGTTCAGATCATATATTTGTTTAACGTCCTTCTTATCTCTATTCTTTGAATATCATATTTCCTTTCTGTGAATAGGGAGGAGAAAGAGCAGGCGGGGATAATGTGGGGACAGGAACGGGAAAAGAGGGAGGAGAGAGCGAGAGAGGAGAGAATGGGGGGGGCGGTAACGAAAAATAGAAACACCTGAGATGCGAGATGAGACAAACAAGAGAGGAGAGGAGGGATTAAACAAGAGGGGAGAGACAGAGAGGAAAGATAGGAGGAAAGAGAAGAGAAGAGG
>NW_020868972.1:418425-433425 GCF_003789085.1 Penaeus vannamei
ATAAAATAAATAAATAAATAATAAATAAAGTATCAACATCGGTAATATAAAAGTGTTAGAAGCTTCATGGAAAACCCGTTCCGAGCCACACTGACTCTCTCTCCCCCTGACTCTGCCTCTCGACCACTCGCGCCGGGGCTGTCGCGTGTCATCCCGGAGTGGAGTGACCCTGACCCTCACAGGTGGAGCAGACGGTGGTGTGACAGAGGGAGGGGGGAGGATGGGAGGATGAGCCAAAGGAGGAGGGATAGAAGCAAAGTTGATTTAATAAGATAATGACGTTCTTAAAAGGAGATAGACAGCGGGAAAAGGAGAAAGAATAGATGAGGCAAAATGTAGGGTAGGGAGAGAGGAGCAAGACAAGAGCCACCGTGTCCAAAGGGAGGGGGAAGGAGAAGGGGGGAGGGAGGCGCGAGGCATGCGGGCCAGGGAACCAGGAGTAAGAGGGGGGGGGTACTAGTGAGATGGGGGGAGCCAAGGGCAGGTCTGGCCGGCTCGCGGCCACGCTACAGAGGTTGAGGTGAATGTCAATGCCAATGCTCACACGACCGGCACAGGGGTTACATTGTTGAGCAAGGAAGACAATCCTGTGTAAGGAAAGCAGCTTGTACACGAGATACGTTGCTGGGTAAGGAAGAGGAGGTGGTACAAGAGAGACACTGTGTAAGGACACTGATGTACAAGGAAGATTCTATTGCACAATTTGGACACTGCTGTACAAGAAACACGTTTTAGTACTAGGGTGACAATGTTGTACAAAAACAATGTTATACAAGAAGCGCTTTAGTTCAAGGGCGAAAATGTAGTACAAGAAAGGAAGACTCTTGCAAAAGGCAGACACCACAAGGCCTAACCTAACTCGACGCTTTTATTCTACAACGGACTATTTAAGGAAAACGCCGAGATGGAAAAAGAAGCAAGTCTACTCCTTGACTTAAAAAAGAAACAGACGAACAGCTGCATACCAATATGCATGTGGCTTCCATACGCCCGAACGAAAATATACCCCTTAATAGGTTCATTCCCTTCTTAGCTAAAGTAATCCTTCCCTATATGATGTAGTAAGCCCCTTCCCTTCCCCTATTCCCTAACGCCCTATAGCTTTCTAAGGTATCTTCCTACATACATTTTTTTTCTTTCACCTTCTTCACTTTTCTCTCCTCTCCTCTTTGCTTCCCCTCTCTTTTTTCTCTACTCTCCTCGCCCCCCCCCCCACCTCAAATACACTGTACAAGGAAAAAAATATATATATATAGATTTATACTAATTTCTTATAAAACAACAAACAAACGTTCACATGCACTACAACAAGTGTCTTTCTCTCCCAGTGGCTCTTATTTTCGTAAAAAAAACAAAAAACATGCATTTGTACACTGTCATTCGAGATGAATAGTCTCGTACATTTTAGGAGTCTGTATATATGTGTGTATTTCAAATGGAGTGACCGAGTCACACTTACACCCACTCGCCACGTCTGAAAGTGAGTCCTTCATTCAGTGAATCAAGAAGACCGTGGGTGCGGGTATGAATTAACGAGTGAGCGAGTGAGTAAATGTGTGCGTGTCCCTCTTCCATTACCCTTTCTCTATGCTTAACTCCCTCTCGCCCTAAATGGATAAGGACACCCTCAAGAACCCATTACCAGAAGCGGGTAAAAGCCTGGAAAGGGAGTGACCCCCGACAGAGAGCATTATGGTTCCCTCCCTGCTACTCCTTAGCCACCTCCATCCCCTCTCCTTGTTCTCCCCCCTTATCTCGCCTATAAGGAGGGATAAGGGAGAGAGAGAGAGGGGGGAGGGGAGAGGAGAGAGGAGGAGAGAGGAGGAGGGAGGAGGGAGGGGAGAGAGAGGAGAGAGAGGGAGGAGGGAGGAGAGAGGAGGGAGGGAGGAGAGAGAGGAGGGAAGGAGGGAGGAGAGGGGGGAGGGGAGGGAGGGAGGAGAGGAGAGAGGGGAGGAGGGAGGTGAGAGGGGAGGGGAGGGAGGGAAGAGAGGAGGAGAGGGGGAGGGAGAGAGGAGAGGGGGGAGGGGGGAGGAGGGAGAGAGGAGGAGAGAGAGAGGGGAGGGAGGGAGAGAGAAGAGAGGAAAGGGAGAGAAAGAGAGAGGAAAGAAAGAGGAGAGGGGAGGAGGAAGGAGGAGAGGTGAGGAGGAGGGAGGAGAGGGGAAGAGGGAAGAGGGGAGAGAGAGACACGCACAATTAAAACCCGAAAGTCGCCACATTTTCCTTCCTCACCGACCCTCAACTCGACGCGAGGCCATTTCCCTTTAATAATAATCCGATTCCACGTTTCATGATGCCGCGTGCACTGTATTCATCCCCTTCCCCTTAATGAGATAAGCCTACATCAAATTAGCGCTAATTCCATTTTCTCAACAGAAATGGCTGCCACAGGTGTTCATCCTCCGTCTTGTTCTTCTACTCTGTTGATGATTCTTATTCTCCTCCTCCTCTACTCAACTTTCCTATTTTTCCTCTTGTTTCTCCATCTTCTAGTTCGTTTTCTTTGTTACTTCATCACTATCTCCTGCGTTCTCTTTCTTCCTCTCTTCCTGCTCCTTCCTCTTGCTCCTCTCCTCTCCTCCTCCTCTCCTCCTCCTCCTCCTCCTCCTCCTCCTCTTCTCTCTCTCTCTCCTCTCTCTCTCTCTCTCTAACTCTCTCTATGTCTTATTTTTTTTCTTGTCATTTCACCTTTTCCTTCTCTCGTCTCCCTTTTCGCATTCTCCCCAGGTTATAGCCAAAGAACACAACACTGCTCTCAAGGTAAACCTACAGACCAGACAGAGAAAACACACAAAAGAGACAATAACCACAAAAGCAGACACTGAACAGTAAACATAAAACACGCACGCGATAAGGAATCAGGGAGAAAGAGGAAATAAACACGGACAAAGAATACAAACACCAAACAAAGAATAGAAACTCCAAACGCAAATATAAAATAAAGACCAATATCCGCCACCACATAAATATCAAATAAATAAACTCGGCAATAATAAAATAAAGGTATACATGAAATAGCCTCAGAAACAAAGGTGTAAACACTAAAAAGAATAAAAAAAAGATAAAAAAAAACAACAAAAGAAAACAGCAAGACCAAAACAATCAAAGGATGAGGAAGTGAATGAAGAAAAGGAAGAGGGAGGTGAAGAGTAGGAGGGAGGAGCAGGAGGAGTAGGAGCAGCAGCCGGAGGAGCAGCAGCCAGAGCAGGAGATAAAAAATAAGAAAGAAAACAATGGGACGAAGATGGAGGCCGGGCGGAACAATCAATATGGCCGACCGTCCTTAACCTAAACTTATCTCATTAACGGGAGTAATTATATCCTCCTCGGTGATTAAGACGTCAACAATTTGCAGAGTTTATACTCGATCTTTTCTCGACTGATTCCCCTAAGCCTTATCTTCTAGTCTTTCCCTCTCCCTCTAATATTTTGGACAAGGAGGAGAAGGATGGGAAAGATGATTGTGGAACCAAGGAAGAGGGCGATAAAGATCAGGAAGGAGATACACATTGGCAAAACAAGGAAAAGAAAAATGGCGATATAGTAAGTGCACGAAACAAGGAATTGGTAAGAAGAGGGAACGAATATAATGGAACTGAAAGAACTATACTAAAGAGGAGGTCGTTGGAGAAGGATGGATAAGAACACGAAGAGGGGAGAGGCGGAAGAGAAGAGGAGAAGAGATAACGAAGAAAGCATAAAAAAGGAAATTGCAAAAGAAGAGATAGCGCAAGCAGGGAGAGCCCGAACGACTGCCTTCCAGGACGTCTCAGCTATCGCCCGTCCTCCCTTCTTGCCTGGCTACCTGCCTGCCTGTCACCCGACCTGCCTGTCTCACGGGAGACCCACTGAGGAATGGACTAATGCCTAGTCTCATTTATCTATACTTTTCCCGTCCATCCTTTCTTTTCGCATCGGCGTATTTAATCTTGTATTTCTTTTTATCGTCAATTCCAGTTCCTTGAGAAATAGACAAAAAATCAGGAATTGGTTATCCATACTTAAACACATTTTGCAAGTGTTATAAAGGAATTTAACATAAATCAGTATACATACACTTACACATACACATACACACACACACACACATATATATATGCGTGTGTGTGTGTGTGTGTGTACACACTCCCACACACACACACAACACACACACACACAACACACACACACACACACACACTCACTCACTCACTCACACACACACACACACCACGCACGCACACACATGTATATGTATATACATATATATTTGATTACCTCACAATCCCCTTCTTTACTGTAGGCAATCTAATTAACCTCCTCTTTCACCATTTCATAAACATATTTATGAAGAATAACAGCGTTTAAACTATGCTAAACAGACAAACAAACAATCAGCACTAAAAAATAAAATCTGAACCCGACTTACGTTCTCGTCATTTTTAATATAATCAGAAAAGCGCATAAGCAAAAAAAAAAAAAAAAAAAAAAAAAAAAAAAAAAAAAAAAAAGGACAAAATACGAAAGCATAATTTTCCTGAATCATCGACACAACTGCCAAAGTATAAACAAACTTTTTTTTCCCTAAAACAATACCATATTTAGGAAAAAATAAAAACAAACGTACCGACGACAGTATTTCCCTTTTATATTAAATTCTCGTCATTTTTTCCCGCAGCTTCAGAATGTTATTGAAAATGGTCATATTTTCTTCCATATCATTTCCATTAGTAAGATCATCCCTAATATTATTATCAGCGCAATGAAACGTTGCAAATTACTCCTCTTCCTTCTATTTTGGGCGTAAATGACAGATATATTAATTAAATGTTTTCATGACTTTCCTTTAACATATCGGAGCCCATGACCACAAGGCAATAAATAAAAGGCCACGTTTTATCTACCCTGGCACTAACATGTTAATCTTTTGAACATATATGGAGTCACGCTAATCCTGTCGTGTTTTCCGATCGCTCGCTGGCTGTGCTGAAGGGGTCATCCAAAGGGATTTTGTCTCCAAGGTGGGATTTTCAAGTTTTTTTTTCTCGGGTTGGGATTTTTTATTTTGGATTTATTTATTTATTTATTTATTATTATATTTTTTTTTTTTACTTTTTCTTGCCGGACTAATAACATCAAAAGGCCTCTTCCTGGATCGGATTTACGTGGCGGATTTTTATAGGTGGATTTTTTTCAGACTAACTTTTCATTAGGGATTTTCGAATGCACTTTTCGCAGGTCTACGAATGGGGACTTTCAAAGTGAATTTTCCTTGAGGGGATTTCAGTAAAGAGCTTTTAAGATTTTAGTGTAGAGATTTGCGCTGAGGATTTTCAAGGAAAAACGACGTATTAAATTATACATTATCTGGATTATCTTTTTTATATCTTCAGCTTGCTAGTTTACTGACCAAACAGCAATAATAAACAAACCATAAAAAAATAAAACACACTCATACATATCTAATAGTAAAAAAATAACAATAGTCTTTTCCTATTCATATTAACATAATTTCCTTGGAAGGGAATATACACGCAAACAAATTTATACACAGCCAATTAAAAAATCAGGAATTAATAATTAGCAAAGCAATACCTAAATCACAAAATATTTCATCCGGAACTCCAAAACAATAGTCCTAAATGTCCAAGCAGGGGATATATTGGATGCTTTCAAAATAACAAACGGTAATTTATATTCAAATCTAATCTACAAAGACTGACACAAACACACACAAAAACACCCGCGCACGGGTGTGCGTGATTATATTATATATATATATATATATATATATAATATATATATATATATATATATATATATATATATATATATATATAATGTTTATATGTATATATCTATATCTATACATGTTTATATATATATAGATATGATATTTATATACATACATATGTGTATATAATATATACAAATATATATATATATATAAGTATATATACAAACATATATATACAAGTATATATAACAAACATATATATACAAGTATATATACATATAATATACAAATATATATATATACAAGTATATATACAAACATATATATACAAGTATATATACAAACATTATATATATATATATATATATATATATATATTATATATATATATATATATATATAATGAAATAAAACTGTTTACTATCATCCTTACAACCGATATCATAATTATAATTTTCCATTCTATTATAGTTATCATCATGAATAATATTAATGACAATAAGTACTAGTACACTCTTTATCATCTTCATCTTCATCATCATCACTATCACTTTCCCCCACCACCTCCTCCTCCCTTTTATTTCTTCGTCTTCTTCTCCTTTGCTTCTCCTCACTCTTCTTCTTCTCCTCCTTTCTCCCTTCTTCTTCTCCCTTTGCTTCCTCCTTTTTTTCTTTCTTCTCCTTTCTCCTCCTTTGCTTCTCTTCTTCTCCTCATTCTTTTCCTCCTTCACCTCATCCTCTTCATTCTCATCCCCCCCACGTAAACAATCCATCAGCGAGAATGTTTACCTACACGTGGCTTGTGTGTCCTTCCTTGGAGAGCTCATCTATACCATCTATATACATTGCAGCGTTCTTGACATGGCTGGTTAACTGCTTTTCGTAAACAGGGATGTATGTATGTATGTATGTATGTATGTATGTATGTATGTATGTATGTATGTATGTATGTATGTATGTATGTATATGTATTGTAAGTGTGTGTGTAATGTGTGTATGTGTGTGTGTGTATGTAAGAGTGTAAGTGTGTAGAGAGTGTTATACATGTGTACGTGTATACATGCGTGCCTATATACATGTGTGCGTGTGTGTGTTGTGTGTGTGTGTGTGTGTGTGTGTGTGTGTGTGTGTGTGTGAACATGTGGATGTGTGGCGATACGCGCGCTTCCCTGTAATCTACGAGTATGTATGTAAATCTTCCGGCTCCATGCTGAGCGCGCCCTTCCCCTCGAGGAGCAGAAAAGCCCGCGCGGAAATCCTCCTCGAGGGGAATTATTGTCGGGCGAGACTGACAGGCCCGACGCCCGCCCCCTTCCCGGCCACGTGCAGACTTATGCCAATAACGCCAAGATCCTGAGCCAATAATGATGCAGCTACGGGCGGGTGAATAAGCCCCTCTCCCCATCCTCCTCCTCCGGCCTTTTCTCTGCCTTCCTCATCCCTTCCTCCTCTCGCTACCCGCCTCAGCCTCCTTCTCCTTCGCTCTTTTTTCCTCTCGACATCTGACCTCTCGCATTCACACGGCGACTGCTCTTCCCAGTCATTCCTCATTAGCTCCCCACCCTGCTTCCCCTCCTCCTGAGCGCCCTCACGGAAATGCTGACGATAATGCTGTTCTGATAACGGCCCTTCGAGACAATGCTCTCTCGAGACCGTTTTGCGCACCGAGACACTTCGACTCGAGGGCGGCATGAATGAATGTGTCCCCCGGCGGAAGAGGACCCATTACTGCCACGCTTCTGCTCTCCAGGCCCTCGCCTTCTCTTCTTTCTCTCCCTTCCGCATTAACCCCTTTCTGTCTTCTTGCCTACTTCTTACAAACTGACGTACAAATACACACCCGCACACATACACATACATACACACACACACACACAAAAAAAAAAAGCATGAATTTAGACATAAAAGAGAAACCGGTATGACGCCCCCAAAAGCACCCTACCTATGCCTCCTCGCACACGCCCACCGTGACTGTCTGACCTTTCGTGACCTTTGTTCCCTCGTCCTACTGAGCAACCCCAACCCCTACCCGATACCCCCACCCCTATCCCTTACGCCTCATGCCCCGCCTTTCTTCAAAGACGGCTAACCACAGACCGCAAATCCGCCCGCCCGCAATGTATGCACATGCGGACCCGGAAGGACATATGCACATTGCGCATATATTAGCCGCACAGATGTGCAAACACAGCGAGATATTTTTCTTGGGTGCGAATACGCCATGCAAAAAGTGCACGTAAGCATCACTATTATCAACCATCATCATTAATCGTCAGATGATTGATGATGAATGATGATAACTGATGATAATTGATGATGATCATCATCCTCATTATCACCACATTTCATCATGACACGATTACAGGCAAATACATATATAGGCCTTCCATCCTGGATCCCTAGAGAAAGAGGAAGGAGGATGGGAGAGGGAAGGAACCGAAAATCAACTAACGAACCATTCCCAGGCCATAGCCCTTGCCACAACTAAAGCGAAGCAGATTTTCTTCTCCTGCTCATCGTTTTCCCCCTTCCTTTTCACCAATCTTCCCCTTTCTCCTCCTCCTCCTCCTCCTCTTTCTCCTTCTCCTCCTTCGCCTCTCTCTATTCACCTCTATCTCTACTTCTACTTCCACCTCCACCTCCTCCACGTGCTTTAAGCCTCGAATACAATGCAGATATCACGGAACACACTGTAAACAACGGCTGGCGCCAGGAAAAGGAGCCTCGGGCCGAGTTCAAGTGCGGGCCGATCCCCTCTTTCCCCTCACCTGCCCTCCTCCCTTCCCCTCCATTCCCTCCTCCATCTTCCTTTACCCCACCCCTGTACCTTCCTTCCCCGTGGTCCCAACTCCTCCCCCCTCCTCTCTCTCCCTCTCCTCTCCCTCCCTCACCACTTGTTGCAACTCACGTCTGACACCACAATCCTCCCTTCCACCCTCTCCCCTCCTTCCCCCCCTCTCCCCTCCTATCCCCCCACATCACTCTGCCACCCTCTCTCTCCCCTCGTACAAGCTCTTCCTTGTTGCCGTCTTCCTTCGTCCAATATAAGGAAGTTCTATAAGATGAGGATGAGGAGGGGAAGGAGAAAAGGAAAAAGAGATGATGAGTATGAGAACGAGGAAGGATGAGGATGTGGTAAAGTAGAGAATGGGGGGGGAGTGAGAAGAGAGGAAAATAAAATAAGTAGTAGTAGTAGTAGTAGTAGTAGTAGTAGTAGTAGTAGTAGTAGTAGTAGTAGTAGTAGTAGTAGTAGTAGTAGTAGTAGAAGTAGAAGTAGAAAGAGTAGTAGTAGAAGGTGTAGAAGTAGGAATAGTAGTAGTAGAAGGAGGAGGAGAACGAAGGAGGAAAAAAGAGGACGAGAATAGGAAGACGCAAGAACAAACAAACACGAGATGCGAGTCAAAAAAAAAGGAAAAAAACAACATTAAACTGTAAACCATTATACTTCAACACAAGGCAGTGGAGAAGAATAGCCACAAACAAAAAAAAAATAAAAATATATACAAAATAAACTCCTATATTCGTGCCCCGTAAAGGCTACATCCGCTTGCACTTCGGGTAAACATGCATACGTATCATTTTCCTTGCGTAAGTTTTAATAAAATGAAAATTCATTTATGCAGAAGATGAAGGAGCTACTGGAAAGAAGGAATGATTCACCTCCCTTTCTGGAATCTTCTGTATACGTTATCATGAAGCGTATTATACAGTACAATGAATAACGTAAATCTACTATAAAAACACTACATATCATTAGTAATAATCATATTGTCATGCTAAAGTTAACACCACCATCATCGTCGTCGCCATCGGTATGTCATCACCGTCATTTTCACATTCACTACCCCAGCATAACAATGACCGTGAACACCATTGAGGCGTAAAGACAATAGCATCTGCTCCAACTAGTTGCTATTTGTAACAACTCAAGTAATAAAACAAAAAGCTGTTAACTGAAGCATAATGAATTAATATACTGCTATATCCATCTTGTTTTTTGGGGGGATATTAAAGATGTGAAAAGACAGCGTTATTGGACACTCACTCTCTCTCTCTTATACATACATACATACTCATACGTACACGAACTCACTCAATCACACATACATATTCACTTACACATTCATACCGAAGCACTCACATTTACAGGTTATCACAACTAAAACACAGTGGTCACCATGTCACAGAAGCACTCCCAATCACTCACTCACTCACTCACTCACACACAAACTCACTCACCGAAGCACTCACTCGCGCGCATGAAACAGCGAGAAAAAATGCGGAAGTAAAAAAAAGGTAAAACAAAATTACGTTAACAACCTCTGTCACGCAGCACCTCAAGAATGCAACCGAAGCATAAAAACCTGACAGACATACCAACATACAAACAAACAAAGAACATTTTCATATTCACTTCAATCCGCCCATTTTCTTTTTTTTCCTCGACAGAAGCCAAACGAAACAAAAACAACAACAAAAAAAAACATACCAAAATGAGTTAGCCCTCAGATATGCAACACGACCACCCGACTCTTCCTTGATCCGTAACTCTCCCGCGACAGACACTTGCAAAGGGATTCATGCATGTCGCGTTTTTTTCTATTGCCGATGCTTTTATTCATATATATTTTTTTTATTTTGTCATCTTTATTTTGTCTATTTATTTTCATTCTATCCTTACTGCAATCTATTCCACCGATTTATTCTCGCCATCGCTATTCCTGATTATGTTACCGACGTCATTGTCACAGTTACTGTTATTCATCCTTCAATCTTGTGTTCTCCAACCCTTTTCTTTACCTCCCTTATTCTAAACCCCCATTTTCAACAACCCTTTCCATTTATGTGGACACTGGCGATATTCCTTGCTTACGTAATTAAGTGGAAGAGGGGGGGGGGGGTAAGGAGGGGACAAACGAGTAGATATCCACGTATCGAGGAATGACGTCAAAATGAAGCAGAGTGATTTCAAATGCCGCGAGGGTGGCGGTAGAAGTCAGGAAGCAAAATGTGCGCTCAAATTCCGCAGCGTGTCGAGAGAGTGGAAGAGGCAGAGAGAGAGAGAAGAAGGAATGCATAAGTCTTCCTTTACCTTTACATGGTTCATGGGTCAGGGTAGAGAAGGGGAGGGGAGGGGAGGGGAGGGGAGGGGAGGGGGGGGAGGGAGGGGGAGGGGGGGGAGGGGAGAGGGAAAGGGAGAGGGAGAGCAACAGGAGGAGGAAGATGAGGAGGTGGTGGATGAGGGTGGGATGAGGATGAGGGTGAGGAAGAAGAAGAAGAAGAGGAGAAGAAGAGAAGAGGACGAAGAAGAAAAAGAGGAGGAGGAGGAAGGAGACGGAGGAGGAGGAAGAGGAGAGGAGGACTATCACACTGTCTGTCTTGCTGTCTCGTGCTGCCTCGTCCACCAACAAGTAGACTGCTGACAGTAGTCGCATAAGTCTTCATGAAAATGTATGAGAACGACGGGCTTCCGGTAATTCGTCACTAAGCTTGGATCAGCTGACCTTTCCGCCTTCTTCTCCAACCCCCCCCCTCCCTAATTACCTCCCTTGACTAACCCCTCCACCTCCGCCCTATACCTTTCCCCTCTCCTCCCTCCCCTCCATGACCCACATCTTCCCCCCCTCCCATTATCCTTATTCCCATTCTCAATCCTTCCCTACTTCCCCCCTCACCCCCCTATTCCACCCCCCCCTCCTCCCGACCCTGATAAAGCCTTGATGTCCTGACTAACAAGATCAACGCGATGTATGTAGGTTTTCCTCTGTCTTGGTGTCGACGGGGAGGAAGGGGGAGAAGAAGAAGGGAGGGAAGAAGGGGAGAAAGTAAAAGGGGAAGGGGAGGAAGGACGAACGAAGGGAAGGGGAAAGGGAACAAGAATAGTGAGCACTTTTTTTTCTTCCTCTTACTTGTTTTTATCTTTTCCTCGCTCATTTTCAGACATTCTATTCCTGTACATTTTCTTTTTTTGTTGATTTGCTTTATCATTCTTTATTCTTATACGTTTCTCTAACATTTCATTTTTCGACCTTCCACTTTCTTTCTGTTGTTTTCTGTTCCTCTTCCTGTATATTTTAACCTATTACTCTGCATACACAAAGAATTTTTGGGAGCTCTCCATTTGTCTCTTCTTCCCCACACGTTCCCTCTGTATCTATTACTCTCCTTCTTCCTGTTTCCCTCCCTCTCATTTTCTTCCTCCATATCCTCCTCTTCCTCCCCATCTCATTCTTCTCCTCACCACCACCTCCTCCTCCTCCTCTTTCTCTTCCTTCTCCTTCTCCTTACTCTCCCTACTACCTACAAAAGACTTCAGCTTAATTTCTTAGTTCTCCAGCCCTTTTTTGATAAACTTACTCTCACACTTCTCCTCCCCTAATCTCTCTTTCCCTCTCCCTCTCCTTACATGTGGGTACATAAGTATACACGACAGTTTTGGGTTGCCGGTTGTTTACATTTGTTTACATTTGTGCCCTAACGCAGAGTCTAAACCCTTATAAAAACAAAAACAAAAAAACAAAAAAGATAATACTGAATCACGATCTCGGTCATGTGCGTTACGAGTCATCACAGCTGTGACGTAGTTTGCTGTAATATTTTGTTGCCCCTGACCAATTATCAATAAATTACGATTACCACATTGGAAAAGAAGAAACGCACCGTCGCATAGGCCTACATATCTTGCCCATTCTCTCTCCTACCCTCACTCACTTATTCACCAACTTCCTCGCTCTCCCACTCGAACATACTCATTCTCATCCTCATTCTCACACTCACTCTCGCCAGAACTTTCACTCACACCCTCACTCTCGAAGCACGGCGTCACTTTATCGCGCGGGATGTGGGACCGTTGATTGTCTACCGGAAACTTGACACAGGGATGATTTCACGCCATCGCCATCATCGCCGACGTCCTCATCACCACCACCGCCGTCCTCATCACAACCATCAACGTCATAATCATGTTTCCAACACCTCGTTCTCATCACAACCATCACCAGCATCTTCATCATTGTCATCATCACTACCACACATCCTATCAAAACCATCCGTGACCGATGACATCACCACCGTCATTTTCACCACCATGCTCATCACTATTATCGTCTTCATCTCTGGCGCCTCTCCTCTTGACATGCAACCGCGCGCCGGCCCTTTGCTGCCTGAGCACCTGCGGCATCTCCAGACTAGTGATGAGGATTAACCCCGCCATCCTTGGAACGACCCTTTGACATTCATTCCTCCTCCTCCTCCTCCTCCTCCTTTCCTTATCTAACCTTTCTTCCTCTCTCTTTCAACCGCGTTCCCTCTCTCTCCTTCCTCTTCTTTCCCATAACCCCCTCTTTTTTCTTCTTACCTCCCAAGACTTTCCCCTCCTCCTTCATCCTCCTTTTCCTCGTTCCTTCCTCCTCTTCTCTCCACATTTCTCCTTCCTCCTCATCACTTCCCCCGTCCTCTCCCCTCCCTTTCCTTCATTCTCACTCCCTTTCCCTCCACAACTAACCGAAAACCCGAAACATACCTTTCCTTTCGCTCTGCCAAAACACTCACACGACCAGCGACTTATCACGCCGTGTCGATAGCTTATCAGGACCGACCGGCACCGTGGCCACAAAAGCGCATCCCGTTAGCCCGCCCGGCTCAAAAAGGGCTTTGGGGCGGATGCTCAGAGCAGTCTCCGCTCCACGTGATAAAGGTTACTTAAAATGTATTAATGACAATAATAATAATAATAATAATAACAATAATAATAATAATAATAATAATATAATAATAATAATGACAATAATAATAATAACAATAATAACAATACTACTACTAATAATAATGACAATAATAATAATAACAATAATAACAACAATAATAATAATGACATTAATAATAGAAAAGAGAAATAGAGCCATCGCTGTTTCGTATTCTTTTCCATGCTGAACTATTATAGATAAACATACAGAGCGTATATACCGAAACAACGGTAGACACACCCTCTCCCTCTTACACTATCACTTACCGGTTCATACTTTCGGCCACCCAATCCCTCTCCCTTTCTCGACCTCCCTCCCCACCTCTGATCTATCCCCTTTCCGTACCTACTATCCTTCCCATATCTCTTGCTTGCACCCACGACTCCATCACGCCCTCAACACGCCGAGCGAGGTCAAGGGCCACATGAATGCCACATGTCAGTACGGGATCTTCTGGACCGATAAAAAGGAGAAGGTGAAGTAAGAAGAGAAGGAAGAGAAGGAGGGGGAGGAGGAAGAGTAAGAAAAGGAGTAAGAGGAGGAGGAGTAGAAGAAGAAGGTGGAAGAGGAAGAGGGGAGATGAAGATATAGAATAAGAAGAAATGTGTGTGTGTGTGTGTGTGTGTGTGTGTGTGTGTGTGTGTGTGTGTGTGTGTGTGTGTGTGTGTGTGTGTGTGTGTGTGTGTGTGTGTGCGCGCGTGCGTGTGTACATAATTTCACTATTACGCAGAAATCCAAACATCTCCCCTCACTCACCCTGCGTGCTAAGCAATGGGTAACAAGCAGTGTCCGGCAGTGGGAGAGGGGGGAAGGGGGGGGGGGAAGACAGGGTGCCCTCCCTTCCTGTTTACACTCTCCGTCAGACACAAGTGTTGCTTCTTTCGTGAGGTGTGTTACAACAGTCGTATTCTCGTTCATGCTTACTACATCTGCCTATCGGTTTGCATAATGTGTCCCTGTCTATTTCTGCCCAAATCTCTCTCTCCGCTTTCCGTAAGTATGACAGGCTGTTTGCACAATATTTCTGCCTGTCTGTTTGTCCATGACGTCTTCCGTCCGTATATCTGTCTACGTATCTGTCCGATCATATATCTATCTGTTTATCATGACTATTAGTCTGTGTCCCTCAAACTGGCTTTCGTCGTTTTCTATGTTAATCTCAACTTTCCATAATTTGGCAATCCGCATTTGCTCATCTGTCTTTGTCTCCTTGTGCATTCGTCCCTGCCCGTTGGTCAAGCTGCTTGTCCACATATCTTTAGGAGACTGCAGAGTGTGAGCGTTAATGGTAAATGCAAGCAAGAGCATTACCTTAAAAAGACGTGTAAAATATCAGTAGTTTGTAATATAGTAAAATCAGCAATGAAGATTAGGGAAAAAACAGAAATGCACACAAAACATGAGCTTCCTTTGACAGTCATGTCATTATCATCTAATATTTTGTCTCTTTCTGTTATCATGAATTCACTTCCTTCTTCGTCGTCTTCCTCCTCCTCCTCCTTCCCCTTTCTCTCTCTCTCTCTCAAACACACATATATATCT
>NW_020868972.1:438425-448425 GCF_003789085.1 Penaeus vannamei
ACATTGTAATTCAGCAAGCTCGGACTGGGAAAAGGAAAATCATGTACAGACACAAGCAGATTGGAGGAGATAGATTTTATGATGAAGAGAGGAATAAAATTTTTAAAAATACAGATATAAGCCCATTCAGAAAGAAGGGATAGCAAAATCGGAGATGACTTACCACTCATCATGAATATAATATAAAAGATACAAGACGTAGATTACTCACCTCTGAATTTCTTGGGCGGATTCGTGAGATCTCCTGCACTGGGATTCACAACACATCGGGCGTCGACCAGCCTGTAGTGGAGAAGAAAAAAATTATGAAATAAATTAAGAAAAAAAAAAACTCACTGTAAATCACTAACGTTTTATACAAAATGGATGGAAATAACAAGAACAACCGCAATGCACATTACTAACACAATATCAATAATCTCGGATGGAAATAACATGACTAACACAATGCTAAATATAATACAAAATATGCAGAGGATCAGCACGTGAAACAAGAATAAATTAGGAGTCCCACAAGTCCAACTAAAGCTCTGAAAGACCCATTCATCTCTTCATCCCATGTCCCCCCCCCCCCACCTCCTAATTCTAAAGCACAAAATCAAAACAAGGTAAAAATATCAAACCTGGCAAACCCCCTCACGCACGGTGACCCGGTAAACAGCACCAATTAAGCTCATGTCACCTGCACTGAATCCCTGCAACAGGTAAACAACCCATCACGGCCGCTTGGACCATTAAGGGTACAATGCCGCCAGGAGCAACAGGGATACATAGGTAAACAATGTGCTGCAAGCGCGTGTGTATATATGTATATATATGTATATATATATATATATATATATATATATATATATATATATATATGTATTATATGTGTGTGTGTGTGTATGTATGTATGTATGTACGCATATATATATATATATATATATATATAGTATATGTATATATATGTATTATATATGTATATGTATATATATATATATATATATATATATATATATATATATATATATATGTGTGTGTGTGTGTGTGTGTGTGTGTGTGTGTGTGTGTGTGTGTGTGTGTGTGTGTGTGTGTGTGGTGTGTGTGTGTGTGTGAGAGAGAGAGAGGAGAGAAGAGAGAGAGAGAGAGAGAGAGAGAGAGAGAGAGAGAGAGAGAGAGAGAGAGAGAGAGAGAGAGAGAGAGAGAGAGAGAGAGAGAGAATCTAAACCCTCTTAAATCATCATATATCCTGCCACGTAAAAGTCAATAACGGCTCTAATTCTATCAACTCGCACAATACTCGTATGCTCCTGAGGTCCTCTTCGGTCGCCATACGAAAAAAGTGAATTTCCACAATGTCACTGACGAAGACAGGGAAGTGAGTGGGGCTGGGGTACTGGTTAGGTGAGTGAAAGGGGGAGCGGTAGGGTGGATGGAAGGGGGAGGTTAGGAGGGAAGGGGAGGCTAAGAAGGGGAAGGGGAGGTTAGGAGAGGGGAGGCTAGAAGGGGAAGGGGAGGTTAGGAGCGGAAGGGGGAGGCTTTAGGAGCGGAAGGGGAGGTAGGAAGGGGAATCAGGGAGGGGATGGGAGACGGGGATTTAAGTGGCAATGAATCAGCGAATTTCACGCGACTAATAATCCCCTCGTGTTTGTCTTGTTCAGGCCAACGTCACGCATGCTTTTCTGCTACAACATGGGTACCACCTACTTTTTCTACTATGATCTATAAATTCATTGTAGATTTACGACCCTCTCCAAAGAACCCTTAAACCATATGTTAGTTAAGATAGGGCTGCATTGGAATCAAATCCTCTTATACCCAATTTCTTCTCTTTCCAAACCACGACCTAAAAAAAAACAGACAATAAATAAAACAAGAACACCTTTCTTCTACCAAATTTCCCCGCCGGATCTGTGTCATGTCGCCGCACTATAAACCCTGCAGAAATGTCCGAAATATTCTTTCCTCGATGAATGTTCTTTCTTTCGATGCCTGAATCTTTCCTTCCGTCTTCACTCAGGATTAACAAAATCCCCGAGAACGTTTTGCCATAAGAATAATTCATGCGTCGGTAGTTCGATTACTTACAAGATGGGTCACTACCTAATCAACGTTTTAAACAAACAAAACACAAAATAATGCCATCTTGAATACTCCGAGGACAAAATCGTGTTCAGAAAAAATATAGATTCCTAACGAAGGCCTTTTCATGAATCATTACCTCGGCCAGCTTCAACCATCCTCACGAATTAATAAACAAATAAACGTATAAACAAATAAACAAATAAACGTATAAGCAAACAAACAAATATACTAAATCAACAAACAAACAAGTATACATCGAACAAAAAGCCCTTTACCAGGCGAAATGGCGTGGCGATTCTTGTCTTGCTAAGCCAAAATGTGGTGACGACGCGACGTCCGCCAAACCACAAGAAACAAGAATTTAATCCCCACCATCGGATCTGTGATTAATAACCAACTGTCAATTTGTTCGTCCAAATAATAATAATAATAATAATAATAATAATAATAATAATAATGGCAAGATAAACTACAATACGATGCCATTAATAAAAAAAATAAAAAAAATAAGTACCGAATGGCGGAATTCCGCAGTATCGAAATCAAAATCTTATCCCTAAGGAAGTCTCTATAATACTGCATACGTGATGTTCTGCGGTGTCATCGAGTAGAACTATTAATGTGAAGCCTTATTATTAGTGAGATGAAACTCCAGCAACATTTTGCTGTCTCGCAGGCTGCATTTAGGCCCAATTTTCTGAAGGCATGTGCTGTTCAAACTTCGTTACGTATGCGAATTAATTATGAAAGTGTGAAGCAGTTCCTTGCTCAACATGCCTATTTTGCATATGACACTCGACACACATTCCGAACAATCACCTACATTTGACGAGAGCAAGGACCTTTCATCTTTTGTATTGTTTTCTTCCTTTTGTTATACCCACTTTCCTATTTTTTCTTTACGTATGTGGTAATCTCCTTGGACACTTTTTCAGTCTCTCTTGGTCACTTTTTTTCAGTCTCTCTTTTCGATTGTTTTCCTTATCTTTCTATTCCCATGTACTTTCGTTCGTAACATTTACAATGTAAACATATGTCTGCTAATAACAGCAGTGTGTAATTAGCAACACATCAAAACTACATACAGCTCCATCATCACCCTTCTAATTTATATTGTCTTGGTTTTATTCACCGTCTCGTTTACCTTCTTTCATCACAATTTTTCCTCTCTCTCAACCTCCCACCGTAGTTACTCTTACTTTCCCTTTTCCTTGTAGCCTAACAATACCATCTCCTTATCCTCCTCCTCTAACTTCTTTCTTTCTCCTCCTTCCCAATCCTTTTTAACGTGGTTAATAATAATTCTGAACAGTTATACACCTGTGAAATGATACATTACCACCATCAGAAGACAGTCCTCTGCACATGATTTCAAAGAGAATTTCTTAAAACTAGTTTTTTTCGCCCCCCCCCCTCTCTCTCTCTCTCTCTCTCTCTCTCTCTCTCTCTCTCTCTCTCTCCAATAGTCAAATAACAACAACCACGACAAATTTCCATTATCAGTTTTTCTCCGTAATATGAGCAGAATCACGCAAGTAATTATTTTCCCTAACCAGAATCAACCACAGTCGGCAGCAACCATGTCTTTTCCTAGCCTTATATAATTAGAGGATTTGGCCCTCCCCCACCCAACACTGTCTGCCCCCCATTTTCCCCGCCAAACCTATCTATCACGCCATCTACCTCACAACCGCAACAGCTATCCCACCATCCCCTCAGTCCAGGCACTATCGTAACCAATTACCAGAAGAGAAAATATCAAATCACACCCTCTCACCTGCACCAACCACAACCAGATCCCCAACCCCTTAGCCTTCCTTAGCCAACCCCCTTAGCCTTCCCCGACCCTTAGCCTTCCCAACCCCTTAGCCTCCCCCGCCACTTCCTCCATAAACGAAATGAAGCCAATCCAAGCCTGCATACCCCCTACCCCCACCCCACCGATCAGCTGACACGTGACAGACTCCCAGCTAGGGCGAGTGCGGACACGTGCACTAGGTAGTGTGGACAGGATATCCACACAACCTCCGCCTCTGGGAAGCCTTGAAGGGCAGAGAGGTTGGGGGTGGGGGCCCGCTAAGAGGGGGAGGAAGGAGGAGGAGGAGGAGGAGGAGGAGAGGAGGAGGAGGAGGAGGAGGAGGAGAGGAGGAGGAGGAGGGGGAGGGGGGAGGGGGAGGGGAGGGGAGGAGGAGGGGTGGTGGTGGTGGTGGTGGTGGTGAGAGAGAGAAGGAGAAGGGAAGGCAAGATGTTAATAAGAGGGAGAAGGCAAAAGGGCTATAGGAATAGGAGGAATATCGTGCTGTGAGAGAATGTGGGAAGGGAAGTAGAGGCTGTCTTTTCGAAGTGTGAGAGAGGAAAAACGAGGCTTCTTGCAATTCGCTTTTCTCTTCTTCACATTCTCGTTTCGTCCATTATTTGGAAGAAAATTGTGTTTATTTTTGCGCCTTTCAATATTTCCTGCAGAATGATTTGCACTTTATGTCCTGTTCTTTCTCTCTTTCCCAATCCATCCTTCCAAACTTTGATCTGTATCTCTCCTTCCTTGCTTCCTTCCCATCTTCTCCCTCTCCCTATCTCCTTCCTTTCTTCATTACTACTTCTTCCTTCTCTATCCATTATATCTCCTCTCTTCCTTTCTTCCTCTCTTTACCCCTCAACCTACTTCGCGAATTCATTGTTACCAGAAAACCTTATGCACACAAGTAAAACAAAAAGCATAAAACAAATAAAGTCCACATTATAATCCATCATGTCCTTCTCGCTAGTGTGCCTAACCTTGAGACAGCGTGAAAGAAAAGGTGTTATACCGGTTGAGCGTCTAGAAGCCGTTCCTTTGAGAAAGAGAGAGAGAGAGAGAGAGAGAGAGAGAGAGAGAGAGAGAGAGAGAGAGAGAGAGAGAGAGAGAGAGAGAGAGAGAGAGAGAGAGAGAGAGAGAGAGAGAGAGAGACAGAGAAAGAGAGAGAGGGGGGAGGGAAAGGGGAAGAGAAAAGAAAATGGAAAGAGAAAGAGAGAGGGGGGGAGGGAAAGGAGAAGAGAAAAGAAAATGGAAAGAGAAAGAGTTTGTGTGTGTGTCCTTCCTTCCTTCTTTCCCGGCGAGCGAGCGAACAACAGGTGGCCATAACGCTGGACACTACGCTACGGTCAGTGTCCTGCCGGTGGAAGACTAACCACAGTTACGCGAACGCTTCATGACCGTGGCTGAATGGATGGCTCTGTGGCAGACTGACTGAATGACTAATCAACTAGCCTATACACTACCGTCCTTGCTTATGCGCACGTACGCACGCACACGCATACTCAACAATCACTACCATGGATAAAGCCAAACACAAAAACAACGAACGAAGCCAAAGGTCATCAATACCTTTCGCAGGTAATTGCAGCGAAAACCCGACAGGAATACAGGTGTCTCGAAGTTCTGACCAATACTATTTTTTTCAAATGCCAGTCATCTTTGATCCTCATGGGTTATTTTTTCCCATATTCTCTCTTTCCCTTTGTCTTCACACTTCCTTCTTGATTCGTCCAGTTCTCTTCCTTTCTCCAACTGGCCTTTCTTCTTTTTTCCCGTCTTGCGTCATATGATATCTCAGCAGCATTGCCAACATAAGCAGTACAGAAATGCCAATACCAGGATATGCGCACACATCAGTATAAATTGTGTGTGTGCGCTTGTGTGAGTGCGTGTATATATGTGCGTGTCTGTGTATGTGCGCGTGTGTGTGTATGTGCGCGTGTGTGCGCGTGTGTGTGTATGTGTGCGTGTGTGTGTATGTGCGCGTGTGCCTGTGTGTGTGTATGTGCGCGTGTGCGTGTGTGTGTGTGAGCGAGACCGAACGAAAAATATAGATAGACAGATAGATAGAGAGGAGGGAGAGAGCTGGTGGGAGTGATAGGCCTAGTTGGTGAGTGAGCAATGGAGACATGCGTGCGTGATTGTGTGTTCATGCTAGGTCTAACATGTATGTCTATTAATCTGAGTGTGTGTGTGTAAGAATACTATAACAATAACCAGGATATCCAACGGAGCCCTAACGTGAGTTCTGCTGCATCACTAGCAATCTATCAAGCATGTCGCCCGTGCCCTATCGTACTCTTTCTTCCCCAGCCCCTCTCCTCCTCAAGATCCTCACATGCTCATCACCACGGTCACCACGGTCACCACGATTACCACATTCTTCACCACTATCATCACTATCGCCATCATCCTCGGACGCATGATTTCATAACAGCCACCTAACCGGCAAACTGGCAACCAATGCCTAGTCATCCACGTGACCGAAGCTACCTGAAATGGAGCCATCGTAACATCTTACCTTTTTCCTATCAGTTTCTAATCACAAACGACACCTTATAACCCTATTGCCCTACGTTACTTCCGTATTCGTATTTCAGAACGACCAAAATACGATCGAAAAAGGAAAAGAGAAAGGAGAGAAGAAAATGGCTTGACAACGGCGATAAGAGAAAATAAAATAAAAGTGTTTACGGCACCAGAAAATCAGAAAAGGAAAAAGGAGCGAAGACACGCAGATATCGCACCGGAGGCAGGAGAATAACACAACAGAGTTAATTGGGCATGAGAGAGACGCGTAATAAAAAAATGACGCAATGATAATGGTGTAGAAGGCAGGAGGTGCGGAGAGATGGCGTCACACATTTAATCCCTCGCAAGTAAACACGCAATTTAAAATCAGTTAAGATGAAACATGAACACCCTGCCTCCTCTCGATGTTAAATACAAAATAGAGGTAATAAACAAGTAACGGAAGCAAGGAAAGGGGGGAGTAGGAAACCAAGAAACGAATGCGGCAGGAAACCAAGAAACGAAGGTAGGAAACCAAGGCATAAAGGAGGTAGGAAACAAGAATAAAGGGTAGGAAACCAAGAAATAAGGAGGAAACCAAGAAATAAAGGAGGTAGGAAACCAAGAAATGAATAGGAAACCAAAAAACCGAGGAGGCAGAAAACCAAGAAACAAAGGTATAAAACCAAGAAATAAAGGAGGTAGGAAACCAAGAAACAGAGGAGGCAGGAAACCAAGAAACGAAGGAGGCAGAAAACCAAGAAACGAAGGAGGCAGAAAACCAAGAAACGAAGGTAGGAAACCAAGAAATAAAGGAGGTAGGAAACCAAGAAATGAAGGAGGTAGGAAACCAAGAAACGAAGGTAGGAAACCAAGAAATAAAGGAGGTATGAAACCAAGAAATAAAGGAGGTAGGAAACCAAGAAACGAAGCTGTGAAACCAAGAAAAGGAGGGGATAGGAAACCAAGAAAAAGAGGAGGTTGGAAACCAAGAAACGGAGTTAGTAAGAGAAAAAAATCACCAAGGAAAGGATGCGGAACGAAACCGCCAGAAACGGAGTCGGCCCCAAGAGAGAACCCTGCAGCACGCCGCTCCGGCTTTCTGTCTCCGTCTCCTTTCCCCTCCCGTGTTGCTTGAATACATCACGTTATCTTATCGATAAAATACCCTTCGATAACTTATACTTGAGCCATATCATAGCGTGACCTCGATGTGGAGGAGTAGTTTGTTTATCTTTTTATATGAATATGAAATCTGCTGTAAAGTGTGAACTATAATTCTTCTAAAGACTATAATGTCGCTTACATATAACATTTTTTTCTTTTTTTTACTTCTACTTCTTCGATATTTTCTAAATAAAGGAGAAAATGCAGAATGAACAATGAGTAGAAAATAAAATTAAATATATACGAAACCAGAATTCAGCATCATTCACATAAATTGCAATTGATAACTACTTCATATATACAAATTAATGTTATCATTTCCAATGTAGCAATAAAAGAAAATTACTACTGATAGCAATGTTATTCAAAACAATATCAATAGCGACTGTTATTTCAACGACGAAAAAGGGCGAGAGCAAACACCACGAACATTTTCAAAATCGCCAACCATACGAGGATGCCTCACTCGTATCTTATCATGTATCTTTGATATTGCTCAACTCAATCTCTCTCTCTCCCTCCTCCTCCCCTGTACCCTCCTCAGCCCTCCCCCCTTCTCTCTCTCTCTCTCTCTCTTCATCGCATATCTTTTTCTCACATCCTCTTCCGCTTTGTTTCTTACTCACACACCTACTCACCGTGTATGCATGTGTGTGTGTGTGTGGTGTGTGTGCATGTGTGTGCATGTGTGCATGTGTGTGTGCGTGTGTGTGTGCATGTGCGTGTGCGTGTGCGTGTGTGTGTGATGTGTGTGTGTGCGTGTGTGTGTGCATGTGTGTGTGCGAGTGCATGCATGTGAGCACGCGTGTGGGTCCCAAGCTCCCTTCTGTTCAACGCAAGAACCTAGAAAGGCAAAACCTCCGTTCATATGGATCTCTGCCCTTGAAGAAAGCCTAACCTATCCGTCTTAAAAAGGTCATCCGGGCACTGGCTGTTCCCTCGCCTTTCAATTTCAAGGGAGCATTACCACCGCCACCGCGACCTCCCTTTGTTGTCCCTCCGCTTCGACGAAGGTATTCAATGCATTAATTCCCTACCTTTGAGTGTATGGCCGATGATTCCATAAATCTTCATCGGCTGACAATGCATAATCTAATTGGCTTATCCTACATCAAATCTAAAGCTGTTAAAGCCGGGAACACACCATGCGGCTGGGTTCGGGCATTATATAAGAGATATGGGAGGGATGGAGACAGATAGAATATCAAAAGAGAGAGAGGGGCAGGGAGGGAGGGAGGGAGGCAGCGTGAATGAGTGACAAACACTAACTCACCACACACACACACACACACACACACACACACACACACACACACACACACACACACACACACAGAGAGAAAGAGAGAGAGAGAGAGTGAGAGAAAGGGAAAAAAAGTAAAGAAAGAAAAGGAGAAAAAGAGAAGAGGAATTGAGAAAAAGAGAGGAAAAGAGAGAGAGAGAGAGAGCAATTAGGACACCCCGAAGCCTCCCGCCCCCTTTCCCATGCTCGACGAGGACCAGTGTGTTCCATATGCGACTACGTCTATTAACACGACCAGGAGAACAATAACCATGCGAGAATTCCCATGATATCTCTCTCTCTCTCTACATCCTTCTCTTCTCTTCTCTCTCTCTCCCCTTTCTACCCCTCTCCTCTTTCTACCTCTCTCCTCTATCCCCCTCCTCTTTTAACCTCTCATCTCCTACCTCACTCCTCTTTCTATCTCCCTCCTCTTTCTATCCCCCTCCTCTTTCTATCCCCCTATCCCCTCCTCCTATCCCCCTCCTCATCTATCCCTCCTCTATCTCTCTCTCTCTCTTCTCTTTCCCCAATTTTCTTCCATCTTCCCTTTCATCACATTCTCTTTCCATCCCCCCTTCCTATCTTTCCACTTCCCTCTCCCGCTTTCTCTTTTCCTTCTACAAGGCTATTTCCCTCATACTCCTTCCTTCTCCTTTCCGATCTCCCCCTCCCTCTTCCCCCTCTCATTCTCGTCGTTATATTCTCAATTCTCCTCGCCAATTCTCCTTCCCTCTCTCATTCTCGCCACAAATTCTCGCGCGTCGCCTCGCCACTCGCCTCATTCACTCCCTCTCCGCCTCACTCTCTCCTCATTCTCCTCGCCACTCCGCGCTCATCTCTCATTCTCGCCACTCCTCTCCGCCTCATTCTCCGCACTCCCTCTCCGCCTCATTCTCCTCGCCACTCCCTCTCCGCCTCATTCTCGACTCCCTCTCCGCCTCATTCTCCCTCACTCCGGCCTCATTCTCCTCGCCACTCCAATTCTCCGCCTCATCTCCTCTCTCCGCTCGGTCTAGGCCAAGCGACTCCTTCAGCCACTCAAATAATAACACATACCCTCCCCGCCTCATTCTCCTCGCCACTCCCTCTCCGCCTATACACCCACAGAATCTGCTTCATCTCGGGGAGGAATCTGATCCCCCGGGCGGACCTCGGATCAAGAACTTCACCCACGG
>NW_020868972.1:465925-478425 GCF_003789085.1 Penaeus vannamei
AGCTTTACAGGTTTTAGAAAACTTAATGAGAATTGACAATGAGATGCTTACGGATAAAAATATTGAGGTATGTATTGTAGTTCATAGCTTGTTGCTAGTATACTATGAATATATTTGTAATATTTTTCTTAAGGACAGCAGTCACTCATTCTAGGAATATATGTGTCACTCCAATAAAAAAAAATTATGATTAACAATTTCTGTTTTACACTATTTGTTCTTGAACAATTTTTTTCAGGAAAGACAATTGCAGGTTTGCAAGTTTCAGGGCAATAAACTCCCAAAATCACAATTTTCTAAGAAACTTACAGAAATTACTCAAATATCAAAATGATCTAATCATTCATATAGTATTATATATACTTTGTTTTTATACTGATTGTAAAATTTAGGCCTTTCATTTGAAAATCATCTTATACATGTTAACGTTCAGGTTTTTATGCTGTAAAATGCCCTTACCTTAAAATAAACTGTGGCTAGACTTTAGGCCCCAGATTGGTACTCCATAGATCTGTTTCATAAAAAATTTAAAATTTCTTTTCCTGAATTTAAGTTTTGTAGCAAAACTTGGATTTTGCTCTCAGTTGAATGAGTTTGATGTACTACCCATATATTCTTTTCAAGTTTCTGTAATAGTTATCTATTATCATATTATAAAGTCAAAGATAAAAGTTTATATAATGACTTATTTGGGAAAAGTTTATAGTAGGACTGCACCTGTCAAAGACTAAGTCCTCAACTCTAGCCAGCAATCTTAGGGAATCAAGTTCCCACTACCCCTCTTCCTCCCACTATTTACCAGCAAACCCTATCCTCCTCTTCATTCTCCATTATCCCTTCCACACCCTCCTGAAGGTTTACATGACTCCCTTTTGTTACAGCAGTGTTCTTCCCCAGATCCTTCCCCCTAGAGATTCTTCCTGATACTTCACCTCCTTCCCCTGGTCCCTTGTCTCATTCCTCAGGTTCTTCTTCTACTTCTTCACCACCCATTTCTACCCTTTTTACTTGGGGATTACTTCATAATTCTTCCTAGTTTAGTTCCACACATACTGTGGTCTTATCTCTCCTTTGCTGCAGCCCATACCTGTTTTCCTCACTCATTCTCTTTCCTGATCCCTCAACCTGTGGGTCATTCTCACAGAATCCCTTATTTTTTCTTTTGACAACTTGTTCTCCCTCCTCAAATGCTTTGATACCCTCCATTTGATCTATTTGCCATTTGCCTGTAACCCCCTTCCCCCTTTTACTAATTCCTGCCCTGTTTACCCAATTTACCCCTAATTACCCTATTCACTACTATGGTATCCAATAGTGCAGTATGACTTTTGACATGCAACCCATTTTGTTCTAATCATTAACTCAGTTTTACCCTTTTATTTCCATGATATCTTACCATAGTGCTATATGATATTTGATGTCTAACACGTTTAATTGTTACGAACATTAACCATAAATCAACTGAGAAGCACATGCAGTACTTCATGCATGTAAACCTTCCTTTACACTATCACTCTTTATAGTTTGACTATATTATCTTGACTCTGTCAATATGTGAAAGTTTAGTTCTTAATTCCGTTTGCTTTGTCTTTGATGTAAAAAAAAAAAAAAAAAAAAAAAAAAGAAGATAAAGATAAAGATAAGGGCTCCTTATTATTCCTACAAAAAAAAAAAAAAAAACTTTTATTGAAGTTTAACCAATTAAAGCCGGTATATTTTGAAGCCAAAAATAAAAGATTCCGGGCGGCTACAAAATCGGACTCTGCCCGCTGCTGCATCGGAGCATAAGCCCCGTTACAGCGTCACACTGGCGGGACACCCGGCAATGTTTATTTTTTTGGGTGTCCCATATGTGGGACACCCGTCGTTCGTGGGTTAACCCATAATAAACATTGCCTGGCGACGCGCTAGTGGGATGTTGTATTGGAGCTCGCGCTCCAAATACGTTGTGGGCCAAGGCCGGCACAAAGGCAGATTCTGGGCTGGCCCTGTGCACCGATTTTGTAGCCGCCCAGAAACTATTATTTTCGGCTTCAAAATATACTGGCATTAGTGGGTTAAAGTGATACCTAGCACAAGTCGATCAGAGTTTTTACTGATTTTGTGAAATTACATGAAGTTCAAAAACAACATTTCGACTTCACCAAGTGATAATTTAGGGTATCAAGGACAGGATGATCAAAGAAAATAGAAAAGCTAAATTTAAAAAATATTCCTGAGAACAAGATATTAACTAAGCCGTACTAGGGTTACCTCCTCACACACCCCATATCCCACTTACAGCATACATAATTCATGAAAACCATTTGGCAGTTTTGGAAAGGCTATACATTGATCAAGTCAGCTTGGATTGGGGGGGTGGGATATCAAGCAGGCAGTTGTCTTTAGACTTTAGGGGGTTAACAGAAGTTTATGCATGTTTGCTTTCTTTGCTGTCTCAAGTTGTATTGCTCCTTGGAATTACATTTAGAATAGAACTCAGTTCCTTTTAATAAATCAATAGTTTTCATTAACCCCAGAAGAACTTGCGGATCATATTTAGGCAAGCTCAGGGAGGACACAAAGCAGATTGGACGCAGTGTCTGTTAAATACCAGAAAATGAATGTGATGTGTCCAAATCTCATAATGCAGATTGTAATTAGTAGAACTAAAATTGCAACTGAAATAAAAAATGATCAAGTTGATTTAGTGAGCATCCAAACATAAAATGAAGCATTTGGAACATTAATAATTTTGGCTGCAATGTATCACAAAAAAAGAAAAAAAAATGTTCATGTTAAAATGTAAGAATAAAAAATGTAAGATTCATTAGCTTCCATCAGAAAAATTAATATGCAACCCTCAAAATTAAACTGTCCTTAATGTAGAAAAGCCCTTATCTTTTCAGTTAGAAGTAGTAAATTATAGGATGAGAAATAGTTATTAGGAAAATTCTTGCACTTTTTATAGTATAAACATTCTTACCAAAAAACTGGCAACTCACTCTGGACTCTGGAGTGGTCCAAGTTCCCAAGTCTCTTTTGAGAAAAAATGTGGTGTAAAGCAATGAATCAAAAATGATATGATTGTTCGTTTCTGAAAATCTATAGATTTGCCTTGCACATTACCCTACAGACTTACTTCAAATCTTTAGATTGTTGAAAGTCTTCATTACAATGTACAACTTTCCACAGGTCTTAGTAGAGCAATGTTACAANAGGTTGCAATTCAATTACACGAAGAGGATGTAAACAATTTCATAATACTGCTAGTGTAGTAATCCAGGCTACTGTTTTGTTGCCATGCAAGCTGGAATGCAAGACACTTGCAAAGAGCAGGTTGCACACGAGGTGGCGAGTGTGGTTGGCGGGAAGGAGGAGAGCTGGCTTGTCTTACACTGACTCAACAACCTATGTTAACACTTTTCTGCATATATATATATATATATATATATATATATATATATATATATATATATATATACTATATATATATATGCGTGTGTGTGTGTGTAATGGTATGGTGTGTGTGTGTGTGTGTGTGTGTGTGTGTGTGTGTATTATTTATGTATATCTGTGTGCGTTGTGTGTGTGTGTATGTGTATGTGTATGTTGTGTGTGTGGTGTGTGTGTGTGTGTGTGGTGTGTGTGTGTATGTATTTATGTATATTTGTGTGTGTGTGTGTGTGTGTGTGGTGTGTGTGTGTTGTGTGTGTGTGTGATGTGTGTTGTGTGCGTGCGTGTATGTGTGTGTGCGTGTATGTGTGTGTGTGGTGTACATATAGTACATGTATACATATGACACGACACGTTTAGACCTGTACATGCCACTCATCGACATGTATCATTGCCACCGTTCGTGTAGAAAGACATTCGGACTCTAGGAATCCACCCATACTCATCGCGTGGAAAGGAGTTGATGGACATGGCGTCTAAAATTGGGTTGTCTCAAAATAGGCATTGCACCAAAGAGAAAAAAATAAATTCGCACAATGCAGTTCACACTCCGTCCCACCCACATGCAGGCGCGTTAATTGCAAGGGAATAGTAGAAGAGCATTGTGAGCGAGATAGTGTGATGCATTTATTGCGGAAAACAAATAAGAGATGGTTTGCAAATAAAGAAATAACATGCGTCGCGTGAATTTCGCTGCATAAAGTCCGCACTGGAAAGAATAATCTATTAAAAAATTCCACCAATCACACCACTCAAAGATCCAAAACGTCATCGTTTCCCCGCCAATAAGCGTATAGAAAATGTGACGTCATCCTTCGACCTAACCAACCAAATACTTTAGAGAAGTGACGTCATCTAATGATTACACCAATCACGGATGCCATGAATGTGACGTCACTAAAAAGGCGTGCGCTGATTGGCTCGTCCGCCCGACCCAAGCTTCTAGAAATGTCCTCGACGTTAGGCAGCGCAACAGGCGGCCTGCGGCACCACTCCTCCCTCGACGACGCCGGAGAACACACGCGCTCGAGAGGAAGATTAGATTCCTTTCAAACGCTCGACGTGAGTATCGAACCTCTGTCAGATCGTAAGAATACTGTCCTTCTCGACATGAGGATTCGTTGTACCGCCTTGTTTCTAACTGACATTCGTTATTTTGGCGCCAAATGGCTTTATTTTGCAAAGGGATTGGCACTCGCGATCTGATGGTCTAGATCACGACAAAAAAAAAAAAAAAAACTTCATGCATTTCTTATTTTTGATAATCATAGGCCTATTATCTCCCTGGCACCCTTGCAACCCGAGGAAGAGAGTGTCATCTTGAAATAAGTCATTTTAGGAGGAAATAATTTCAATGCCAGGTCACGAGGCATCGAGGGGCGTGGGTGCCAGAGAAACGTCGAGAAGCTTTCTCAAACCTTTATCAACGATTTATTTTTTCTATGCCCAATTTTTATATATTTATGGGTTTACCCCCTTTTTCGGCATTTTCTTTTTCTCCTTTTTTTCTTTTTTAATCGTATTCGTGTATTTTCCTGTTTTAATATTTGATTTTTTTTTTTTTTTTTTTTTTTTTTTTTTTTTTTTTTTTTTTTACATTTCATATATTTATTTATCATGTTTCGCCTTTGATTATTTTTTTTTTCGAAAGAGGGAAGCTTGTAATCTTTTGTCTTTCACTTACAGGTTTTTCTAAATTGTTTTTAAATTACGCACAGACCATGACGGAAAGATAGATCGTTGATATATGTTATTTGGTACATTTAATAATATTAATGCATTAGCCAAAAAAAGGAGAGAAAATTAATGATGAATTCAATTCTTGGAGCTTGAGATTAGGTTAAACCTTTTTAGGACCATGTTTTTCCTTTCGTGGGCGAAATACCTAAAGAAATTTGGTTATCATGAACCTATTATTAGAAAGAAATGGAATGATAAGTTGCGTTCGTGCTAAGCATTCTCCACAAATAAGTGAATTACAAAGGCAGGTTAAATTCTTTTTTTCGAAATGTTTGTTATGCTCCTCTCGTTGTCTTTTCTTTCTCTCTTTTTCTCTGTCTTTCTTATCTCTTCTTCCTTTCCCTCCTTCCTTCTTTCGTCCCCTCCCCCCTCCCCCTATTCTTTCCATTTTCTCTCCTTCCTTCCTCTCCAGTCTTCCATCCATTTTCTCTGTCTGTCTGTCTTCCCCTCTCCCCCCCTCTCTCTCTCTTCCTCCCTTCCCTCCCTCCCAACTCTCTCCCTCTCCTTCTCCCTCCCTCCCTACTCTCTCACTCTCCTCCCTCCCCTCCTCTTCTTCTCTCCCTCTCCCTATCTCCCTTCCTTCCCTCCCTCCCTCCCTGTCCCTTCCTCCTCTCTCCATCTCTTCTATCTCCCTTCCTCCTCCCTCTCTCCCTCTCCGTCCCCATCTCTTCTATCTCCCTTCCTCCTCCTCTCTCCCTATCTCCCTTCCTCCCCCTCTCTCTTTTTTCCTATCTCCCTATCTCCCTTCCTCCCTCCTTCCTATCTTATTTCCTCTCTTTCTCCTTCCCTTCCTCCCCCACTGTCTCTCCCTCTCTCCAGTCTCACTCCCCCCTTTCTCCCTCTCACTTCCCCTCCCGCCCTCCCTCCTGGCCTGATACAGGAAGGGAGGATGTAAATATATATCAATATTAGGGATAATTGTTAAGAATCAGTAAAAGATGAGTTAGTGACCGAAGGAAACGACTATAAGAGTAGTTTACAGGGAAAAATGGTTGGTCGCAACGTGCTAACCTGAGCATGGCCGGTTCGACAGGTTCGTAACCTTTTCCGGGTCTGGTTATTCCCCTTTTTATTATCTAATTATACGCATGCAGGCAGTCATAGATGATGTAGAAGAACAATATTGTTTGGTTTGGTTTTTAGTTTCATTTCCTGTCTCCTTCGCTTCGTTTACTCATGTCTCCCTCCTTTTCCATTTTCCTCTCCCCTTTCTCTCATTTCCCCTCCTTCGTTCCCCTCTCCCGTTCCCTCCTTCCTTCTAAGGTCCTTGGCCGCCCGGTATTCGTGTCACGTGATGTACCGGACAAAAATTAGGGCGTGTGACAGATGATTTCGCTGTTAAAAGACTAATTACCGGTTATCATCAACGACCCCGTTCTGATGTTGGGGTTTGGGGAATTTGCAGGATTGTTTCGTGAATGTTTCAGAGTCGCAGCGCGCGAGTTGAAGTATGTTCCATTACTGTTTTTTTTCTTTCTTTCTTTTTCTTTCTTTCTTTCTTTCTTTCTTTTCTTTTCTATCTCTCTCTCTTTTTCTTTTCCAAGTGCCCTAAAGTCTGTCACGATTTCATGTTGTCGTTGCGTGAAACGGTAGCAACTGTCAATAATATAACACGAACAAAAGCTTTCGTAAGTCACGCTTTGTTCCCTCCCCCTCTTCCACTCTTGAATTCCTTCTCTTTCTCTCTCTCTCCGTTTCCATTCCTTTTCTTTCTCCTTTTCCCTACACTTTATTTATTTACTCTTCCCTCTGCCAACCGCCACCGCTGTGCCTCGCCCTCGTCCTTGTCCGAGACACGTTTCTCGCTCATTCTCTCCCGCTAACCTCGTTATTATATTGTCCTTTTTATGGGCGTGGTGCGAGTAGGGCGGGTGTTGAGCAAAGGCTCGAGTGCGAGGAGCTGGACGAAAATTAGTATCCTTTGATGAGTCACGGGTGAGGGACGCAGCCCACGCTTGCGCTCATGGCCCGTTAAGGTCACTCAAGGATCAGCGCACGTGCCACTTTCACCCTTAATGACTTCTATGCCTAGATTTGGGCCGGGTTTCTGTTTTTCGAGTTAATTTACCAGTCTTTACTCATATTTTAGTAATAACTTGAATGTGTTATTTGATTTTTTAAAATTATTTTCTGCGTAACACTAGTTTTGAAGTAGAAGTGTTGCGAAGAACAGAAAACCGATTAATTTCCCCTTTTTTATCGACTGTTACTACTAGAACGTAAAGATTAATATGTTCCTGGTGACTGGTGCTTGACGGAGTATCAGTTCTAGTTCTAGGGTTTTAAGAAAAATCTGCGAGTCAGAAATAGAAAGGATGCTTGATGTGGAGTTTTGTCTGCGTGCTGTGGAGAGGGGAAGCGGGGGGGAGGGCATGAGAGGACGGTCAAGGAGTGCGTTCAGAGGGACCAGGTCCCATACTTCTCGTAAGCAGAACTAGTTTTGAAAGGAGATTCAGCGACGAATTGACCGTAATATACGATCGGATTAAATGCCGCGATCCAGCCCTTGGATAGCGCGAGAAATTTCATTACCTTAGATGTATCCTAAAGTCAGTCGAGATCATCATAGTCAGAAAAAGTCAATTGCCGTTGGAGCAGGAGCTCAATCCAGGTGATCTTGGCCACCGACGATGCTGAGGGCTTGACTGACGGGCGTAGGTGGTGGGCAGAGGGCGCCATCACATGTATTTGACGGGATAGGTTGCCGTGACGAACAAAATTTCTTTGCAGTAACAAAGTGTCTTAATCATGTATTTTACTTCTATCTGGGGAAGGATCCACCTGTCACACCACCTCGGTGCTGTGGCGAAAAAGAAATGGACAATGTTTTCAGTGTCCGCAAACATACTCTTGCTGGGTCGTCCTATATTTTTGTTAGTATTGCTGAAAACTGCATTCATTGCAGTGCTGCTTTAATTATACATATGTATTTTTGCCATTTTCCTATATTGCGTACTAGAATTATACCCCTACTTTTGCATAGTCTACATAGTTCTCAGGTTAATACTGACAGTATTACTATGGTCTTCATTAATTATTATATACTTGAATTTTCTTGTCAGTCTTCAAAATAAACAGTGATACATCGTGGTGTTTATTAATGCACACTCATATTAGTTTCTTAAAACATTTCAGATCATGGTTAAGGCCGTTGGGATCGACTTGGGAACAACGTACTCCTGCGTCGGAGTCTTCCAGCATGGCAAGGTGGAGATCATCGCCAACGACCAGGGCAACCGCACAACGCCCTCATACGTCGCCTTCACGGACACCGAGCGGCTCATTGGAGATGCTGCCAAGAATCAGGTCGCAATGAATCCCAACAACACTGTGTTCGATGCCAAACGGTTGATTGGGAGGAAATTCGAGGACTCGTGCGTTCAGGGGGACTTGAAACACTGGCCCTTCCACGTGATCAGCGACGGAGGCAAACCCAAGATCGCGGTCGAGTACAAGGGGGAGAAGAAGACCTTCTTCCCAGAGGAAATTTCTTCGATGGTTCTCATCAAGATGAAGGAAACCGCAGAAGCCTACCTGGGCGGAATCGTCAAAGATGCTGTCATTACCGTGCCTGCCTATTTTAATGACTCGCAGAGACAGGCAACTAAGGATGCTGGTACCATTGCCGGCCTCAATGTCTTGCGTATCATCAATGAGCCAACAGCAGCCGCCATTGCGTATGGCCTGGACAAGAAAGTGGGAGGTGAACGAAATGTCCTCATCTTCGATCTGGGAGGTGGTACGTTCGATGTCTCGATCCTTACCATTGAAGATGGCATCTTCGAAGTGAAATCAACAGCTGGCGACACTCACCTGGGAGGCGAAGACTTCGACAACAGACTTGTCAATCATTTCATGAATGAATTCAAGCGAAAGTTCAAAAAGGACTTCATCGAAAACAAGCGTGCTGTTCGCCGCCTTCGCACAGCTTGTGAACGAGCGAAGAGGACACTTTCTTCATCTACACAGGCCAGCATTGAGATCGATTCCCTGTATGATGGCGTGGATTTCTATACCTCTGTCACTCGTGCCCGGTTTGAGGAACTGTGCGCCGACCTCTTCCGTGGAACCCTTGAACCCGTGGAAAAGTCCCTCCGTGACGCCAAGATGGACAAGGCTCAGATCCATGAAATCGTTTTGGTTGGTGGATCTACAAGGATACCAAAGATCCAGAAACTCCTGCAAGACTTCTTCAACGGAAAGGAGTTGAATAAGTCCATCAACCCAGACGAGGCCGTTGCTTATGGAGCTGCTGTCCAGGCAGCTATCTTAGTAGGAGACAAGTCTGAGGCTGTGCAGGACTTGCTGCTTTTGGACGTAACGCCCCTCTCATTGGGCATTGAAACAGCAGGTGGCGTGATGACCGCTCTCATCAAGCGCAACACAACCATTCCCACGAAGCAGACCCAGACCTTCACAACCTATTCAGATAACCAGCCAGGTGTACTCATCCAAGTGTACGAGGGCGAGCGAGCCATGACCAAGGACAACAATCTCCTGGGGAAATTCGAGCTCGCCGGCATTCCTCCAGCTCCGCGAGGCGTGCCGCAGATCGAAGTCACATTTGACATTGATGCCAACGGCATTCTAAACGTCTCTGCCATTGACAAGTCGACTGGCAAAGAAAATAAAATCACCATAACCAATGACAAGGGTCGCCTCTCCAAGGAAGAGATCGAACGCATGGTTCATGACGCTGAGAAGTACAAGGAGGACGACGAAAAGCAACGGGAACGCATTTCTGCCAAGAATAGCCTCGAGTCCTATTGCTTCAACATGAAGTCAACAGTGGAGGATGAAAAGTTCAAGGATAAGGTCTCCGAGGAAGACCGCAACAAAATCCTTGAAGCTTGCAATGAAAGTATCAAGTGGCTCGATGCCAATCAGCTTGGGGAGAAAGACGAGTATGAACACAAACAAAAGGAGGTTGAGGGTATCTGCAACCCCATCATCTCGAAGATGTACGCGGCTGCAGGAGGAGCCCCAGGCGGCATGCCAGGCGGTGCCCCAAGCGGAGGCGCATCTGCTGGCGGCCCAACCATTGAGGAGGTCGATTAACTTGATTCACTTCCAATAGATATGTCTTCACTGTAAACCACTTTCTCAAGTTAAAAATGTCCATATATACATATGGATAATGATTACTGCAGAAGCGTTTGGAATGAAAATAAGAAAATGTTTATATATATATTTATATATATAATATATATATATATATAATATATATATATATATATATATATATATAAGTTCTGTTAATAATTGGAAAAATCAAGCAATTCCTTTCCGTTTCAGAAGAAAAAAAATCGCATACAGCCTGTGGTTCACCCATTTTCAGTTGCGTATTGAAGTTTTCGAGGAATGCAATAGTTGCTTTTACATTTTATGAAATAAGTGCTAATTATATATTCAAGTTACCCGGCCTAGTTTGTAAGGAAAAATAAAATTTTCTTTATGAACATTGAAATGATAATAACACATGTAACTGAATTATTATAGTTGTCATTGATTGTTGACTTGTAAATCAAATGTTAAACCAACCGCAAAATAAATATTGCTGCGTATACAGGGAAATTTAAGGATTATTGTTAATCCGGGTTGCTTTGGAACATTCCATGTACCATTTTATTTTATTATGGAGCAACATTTAAAGGAACACCATTATTTTCTTTTATGGAAGGTAACCTGGTTACATGTTCAAGTGATTGAGATAAGCATAAACGTTTTCTTTTTGTTTTGGTGATCGAAAAGAACATAGAACTGGTTCACTTTTATTGCCAGTGTTTGTTTCCTTACAGAGTACATGGTTCACCTAAATTGTGTTACTGCAACATCTCTCGTTCTGAAATATAACATTTAGTATTTTGACGTGGAACAGAGCCAAAGATTCTTGTTAATTTTGGGGTGAATGTGCTCTCAAGTACAATATAGCCTTGCAGAACTCTGATCTAAGATAGTAAACGTTCATAAAATTTCCAATTTATTACAAGAAATTATATATGGAACATTTATTACCCATTCATCACAGTTTATTGTCTTTTTTTGACTAATAAAGTCAAATAACTACATGTGTTTTCTATTGCCTGTTACGCTGCATATGGTTTTCGTATTTACATTGGATGAGCTTAAGAAAATTGAAGACAAAGAAAAGTTCCCAAAAAACAAGAAACAAAGTCTAATGAGAACAATTGTAATCATTTCCTGCCTTTCTTATAATGGTTACAGTGTTAAGTAATCAAATTAAAATACCTTGATCATGACAGTCTAGTAATATTTGAAGAATATATAAATGCCACCAGTAATTAACACTTGTGGTGGAATGGGTAATGAAACAGTTATATTCCTCTTTGTATATAATGTGTTTATTCACTATATACACTAACAATGATCCATAGAGCAATTCAAGCGAGCAAGAGCAACCAGCAATAAAGCTAATATTCATATGTCAATGAAAATATACCTGAGTACTAGTAATATATATAAGAATAGGATTAATATATATCAATACATATATCTAAAGGTTATGAAAGGTTGAACTTCCCACACCTGTGTCTGGTAGATCACAAATTGATTTGTTAGATGTATGAGGCTCAAATAACTTCATGAGTCCCTAGGAGACTGCTGTTCTGCCCAAGTTTTTATACAAAAATCAATTCCTCTGTCTTGATCATACAGAATTGTAAAAACATATATAATGTCTAACAATTTCCTTCTTAACAAAGGCCCCCAAAAAAGCAAAAACAAAATCTGACTCTTACAGTGCTCAACAATTATTCCAAACTAATGATGCCTGGTAAATTTTTACCAGAGTCATTTGTTTATCAGTACACTAGACTACAGCAAGTCAAGTTTGGTATTAGTATGTTTATTGTATACTCTGTCTGTGTTTGTATTTGTGTGGACATTCAGGAAATTATTAAAACACACTGTAGGTCAAGATAACCCTGGGATGTTTTTGATTTATGTTTAACAGCTCTCTACTGCCCATGTGCACAATAACTGGCAGGTGAAAGCATTTCACATGGTAGAAACTGGCAACTGGCAGCTCAGCAGTGCAATGTATTGTCCATTCACAATGAGGGAAATTTGACTGTTAGGGCAGTGAACACATTTGCATTGTATATCAACACAGGATTCACATCTGCGCTAAGAAAATGATTTAAAATTTGCTGGAATAATCATTGCAGAAGAGAGAAATTTCCAAATGGGCAATTGTGTGTGTAAAGTAATTATATTTTTTGTTCAGGATATGATTATATGGTAATACTTTAATTAATGTACATGTGTCAGTATGAATTACCATTGCACTTGTACTGTGTGCTACT
>NW_020868972.1:492062-507062 GCF_003789085.1 Penaeus vannamei
TTAAAATACAGATAACAATACAGAGTCCAAGTGATGAGGAATACGAGCTCAAAGGGTATTGGGCGAATCAGCAGGCGTGCGAACCAAAACAAACATGGCGTGACATTCTTGGCCTTGACCAACATCAAGTGTCCGGGGAGAACGTGCGTACTGATGGAACCGAATGTTTAATGTGGGTCTTCTTATCCCAGGTATTATTGAAATACGGTCAGGTTTATTGATCTATGTATTGTTGATAGTCTTTTTAAGGGTGGGAAGGTTGGTAAGGCAAAAAAGGACTCTGGAATATGATTTTTTTTTATTCTGTCTAAAATCTTTAAGATCGCGCCAAATCTCCGGGATTGAATAGGACATATTTGGAAATTATTCAGAACTTATTCTCTGCTAAGCAAAAGACACCGACTTCAATGAATCGCATCAGCTGATCAACGTATTTTGTAAACATTTAACTAACAAGCGTCGACAAAATGCAGCGCAATAGTAGACGCTTTGGCCATTCAGGGTCCGATCCGCTCCGAGTGTCAAGTCACCACCGCGTGTGAGAGAAAAAACTTGATTCGGTACAATGCTCCGAACTGTTCCCATGCGGAGCGTAAGCTGGAAATACTCGAACTTTGACAGAACGGGGATTGTAGCAGTTTGTTTTTTTTTGTGGTGTGTGTGTGTGTGTGTGTGTGTGTGTGTGTGTGTGTGTGTGTGTGTGTGTGTGTGTGTGTGTGTGTGTGTGTGTGTGTGTGTTGTGTGTGTGTGTGTGTGTGTGTTTCCGCGCGTTTGCGTATATGTAATACACATAATTAATACAACATAAAAATAAATTATGTGATTACATACTAACATCGAAGAAACAAACGGGATACGAGCGCCACTGAAGCCGAACCACTGTGAAGCAAAGAAGCACAAGTGGGGCGGTCGAGACGGAGGCAAAAAGCTCTCGTTCCAAACCGCAAAACCTTATCTTCAAGGTCGCCGAGATGCTTCTGCGTTGCCAGGATGCCAAGCCGTAAATGGCAAAATTGCTGTGCTTATTATATTTACAGTTCAGAAGGGAAGATTTCTCACAATGAATTGCGGGGGAAATAAACATGGTCTTTGTTTCGAAAGTACGAAGCTCGGGACGAATAGTTATTCTTGTTTACTTTTTTATTCTTTGTTGAAGCTAAAGCGATAAATACTCGCGCTGAATGGAGAAAGTGCAAACAAGAAAGAAAAAACAAGACCCTGAAAAAAAAGAATACGGACTTTGTTCTTAAGACATAATCAACTAAATTTGCCAAATTTCATCTTAGGGAGCGCACGATTCAATCCCAACAGAGTTCACTATCAAATCTTTCCTAAACAGATACTTGCCCACAAGTAAGTGTATAAGCAGTACATCTACATACACGTGTGGAATTCAAAGCGAAAAGGCCTTCGGCATATTCGTGTGTTTTCTTGCCCTTCCCTTCGTTGTTCCTGTTGCAATCTACATACACGTGCGCACTCTACGCAGTATTTCCACGCCCTGTAACTGTGTGCACTTCCGGCTGGGTGTTGACGCCTGTGGGATTATATAAAACCGTGAAGCTGTGCAACTTCTTGTTGATTGGGTGCTTACATACTTACATAATCTTGTGTATAATGCAGAATTCAGCTGAGATATGATAGGCACTTCTCCATATATTTAAGAAAGGTATAGAGTAATTTTAAAATAAGAGTTTTAAATAAAAGTAGATAATACTCGTAATCACAGAACCTTTACAAAGCACGAAGGAAATAACCAAACGAGAAATAACGAGAAAAAATCAAAATAAAAAGAAATAAGAATTTTCCCCTAATACACAATTTCCAAGACCGAGGAGCAGAAATAAAACGTCAACTCTATGGATAAAGGCATGTCCTACGTCGCCATTTCCCGTGACGTTCCTCCCCCTACCTGGCAACTGTTTTCTCGGCGACCTTGAAATCCAACGCGGTGGTCGTAGGGGCGAGAAGGGAGAGGATGCAGAAAGGGGTTGTTGGGGTTGGCCGGGGCTCTAGTACGTGGCAGCAAAGGGGGTCGTATGACATCTACTTCATTATATAATTTCTTCGTTGTTCTTGTATAATTCTTTGTATTGTTCAGTTGTATTTCTTCTGGGGTGTTTTAGTCTTATTCGATAGGTAACGGTAAAAGTAATTAACCAAAAGCTGCATCACATCGACCCCGGGATCATCTGTTGTGCCCCACACGGTTCACGCGATTCACAAGCGACACCTTAAGTAGAGTATCATTTTCATTAAAAAATAAAACAGTGGAATATAATTAGTGAGAGATATGGTTAAGCTTCTTTTGCTGTTTTCTTAGAAGCGGGCAGATTGTAAGAGGCGAGAGCAGATAAGAGTAGGGAAACCGTTTTAGAGTTTAGAGATATGGAGAGAGCTTGCACGTTGGCGACAGAAACTAAGGACGAAAGTTTAAAATCTCAATCATTCTTATTCTTCTAAAAATACAAGGCACAATGTTTATGTTCCTCTCTTAAAAACGAAATTCATCCGCAAGTTGGAAAAAAAAGATAACTAAGAATGCGAGATCGAAAGCATTTTTTTTTTTTTTTAGGAGGTTGTCTCTTTAACGAAGTATTACTGATTGGGTGTTGACGAGTTTTGCACAAGAAAGAAACGCATAACCAAACTAAGATTTCAGAGTCTGGGTGCGTTAATAGCCACGATTTATCAGTGTTTATATTCAAGGTCAGGGTCCGATTTCCAAACCGCATAATGGTAGACACAACTTCAAACAAAGCACGAGTGAAAATAATATATATCTTAGTAATTGTATTCTGCACAACACTCGCAAAAGATGCATGAATGGGGAAGTCCCTATATTGTATTCTGCAACACA
Source organism: Penaeus vannamei (assembly GCF_003789085.1). NCBI lineage: Eukaryota > Metazoa > Arthropoda > Malacostraca > Decapoda > Penaeidae > Penaeus > Penaeus vannamei. The sequence continues at coordinate 494,923 of NW_020868972.1, forward strand.
CGCACAATGCATTCTCGAGCGTCCGTGGTTGTGTATTGTACTGTTTTCATGAAGGAAACGGCAGGTGGGTTTGTAGCAATTACTGTCCATTACTTTTGTTCAAGCATAATAGGCATCACGCACAGGCCTTACGTCGAAAAAATGCATTAGTTGTTTATTATTTATATTTACTACTAAAATATTCATATGTGTTATTAACGGCAGTTTATCAAACACTACAATTCTCGTTGTTTTTGTTGTTTTCGCCTGAGCGCAAATTATGACGTGTTCGTGTGTGTTTATATTTGAAGGAAAAACTCACCTGTTCGTTTGTTGTCCGACATTATCCAGAGAATTGCTAATGTGGCACATAGAAATCTTTTTCGCGTCTTCTTTACGGTTAAAATATGTGTTTACTATATATTTTATCTTCCTTTAAGGAGGGAGAGGGAGAGAGAGATAGGTAAAGGGGCCGAGGAGAGGAAGGGAGAGAGAGAGAGAGAGAGGAGAGAGAGAGAGAGAGAGAGAGAGAAGAGAGAGAGAGAGAGAGAGAGAGAGAGAGAGAGAGAGAGAGAGAGAGAGAGAGAGAGAGAGAGAGAAGAGAGAGAGAAGAGAGAGAGAGAGAGAGAGAGAAGAGAGAGAGAGAGAGAGAGAGAGAGAGAGAGAGAGAGAGGGAGGGAGGGAGAGGGAAGGGAGAGACAGACAGACAGACAGACAGACAGACAGACAGACATGGGGGATGACAAGTGTCCACAGTCAAGAGAACCTCTTGAAATTTGAAAAAAAGTTTTGATGATGACTCCATGATGACAAACGTGATGCAACAAGATTATAAAATATTGATTCACTCCTTCGATCGTATAAAAAAAAGCAACGAGAATAATCCACATGTAAAATAAACTACCATAGACAAATCAATGATGGGAAATAACTGACGTCTATAAACAAATTAAATTAGAAATATTCAAAAAAAAACACATTTAATATAAACTCTATCATGGACAAAGCCAAGATGGAAAATAACTAACATCTATAAACAAATCTAAATTAGAAATACTTTTAAAAATAAAACGGGGGGGAGGGGGGAGGGGAGGGGGCGAGGAAGGGTGGAAAAGGGGAGGCGCTTTGGCCGTGACCCAGCAAGGGCCGCGAGGATGAGCGTCGGCGCTCCCTCTATCTTCCCGCACCTCTCTCTCTCTCTCTTTCTTGCTCTCTTCTTTTCCTCTTTTTTTTCATTTCTTCTCTCTCTCTTCTCTTTCTTCCTTCTCTCTCTCTCCTCTCTCTTCTCTCTCTCTCTCTCTCTCTCTCTCTCTCTCTCTCTCTCTCTTCTCTCTCTCTCCTCTCTTTTCTTTCTCTTTTTCTCTCTCTCTTTCTCTTTCTTCTTCATTCTCTCCTCTTCTTCTTCCTCTTTCTCCTCTTTCTTTCTCTCTCTCTCTCTCTCTCTTCTCTCTCTCTCTCTTCTCTCCTCTCTCCTCTCTCTCTCTCTCTCTTGATCCATTCTTCTCTCTTTTCTCTTTCTCTCTCTCTCTCTCTCTCTCTCTCTCTCTCTTCTCTCTCTCTCTCTTCTCTCTGCTCTCTCTCTTCTCTCTCTCTCTCTCTTTCTCCATTCTTTCCTCCTTTCTTCTCTCTTTCTCTCTCTCTCTCCTATCTCTCTCTCTCTTCTCTCTTGTTCTTCTCTCTCTCTCTCTCTCTCTCTCTCTCTCTCTCTCTCTCTCTCTCTCTCTCTCTCTCTCTCTCTCTCTCTTCCTGATCCATTCTTTTCGCTCCTCTTTCTTCTTTTCTTTCTCTCTCTCTTTCTTCCTTGATCCAATCTTCTCTCAATTTCTTCTTTTTCTTTCTTCTTTCTTTCTCTCTCTCTCTCTTTCTCTCTCTCTCTCTCTCTCTCTCTCTCTCTCTCTCCTCTCTCTCTCTGAGTTTATCTGCGCTCTCCTTTTACGACCGTTATGCGTTAGACTGACACCAAGATATCAGCGTATCCTGTCGCTATAGATTGCACTTAAGAGGGCAGAAGAGAGAGACAGCGGGGAGGGGAGGGGAGGAGATTGAGAGAGAGGAAAGAAAGAGAGAGAGGGAGGAAGAAGAGGGAGTGAAGGAGAGAGAGAGGAGAGGAAGAGAGAGAAGAGGGAGAGAGGAGAGGAGAAGAGAGAGGAGAGAGAAGAGAGAGAGAGGAGAGAGGGAGGAGAAGGAGAGAGAGAGAGAGGAGAGAGAGAGAGAGAGAGAGAGAGAGAGAGAGAGAGAGAGAGAGAGAGAGAGAGAGAGAGAGAGAGAGAGAGAGAGAGAGAGAGAGGAGAAGGAGAGAGAGAGGAGAGAGGAGAGAGAGAGAAGAGAGAGAAGAGAGAGAGAGAGAGAAGGAGAGAGAGAGAGAGAGAGAGAGAGAGAGAGAGAGAGAGAGAGATGAGAGGAGAGAGAGAGAAGAAGAGAGAGAAGAGAGAGAGAGCGAGAGAGAGTGAGTGAGACCTACGAAATAGTATAAATGTGCAGCCGTGTCCATTCTTCAATGTATCACCGTGTAAGTAAGTATACATGTGCGTGCGCGTGTACGTTCGTCATCCCAACTCCCACACATCCCTCTTCAAAGACTCGGAATCTATCTTTCCCGATAGATATCCTTGACACGCTCATAGGAATAGCCCCAGTGAGGCCCGGGCAGGAGGCGGGAAAAGCAAGCGGTTTGCGCAATTTTACCTTGGCCGCTCTGTGCCTTCCCTGCCTCCTGACCTCTGACCCCTGACCCCGATAGGCTTACACTGTGCTTCGGACTTCCTTAATGTATCAACAGAAAGAAAAAATGCGTTGATCATATATCGTGAATCGATATAACCATATACATATAGCTATATCTATCAACATATATATTTATTTATCTATCCATCTATCTATCTACATACCTCTCTATCCATCTATCTAGTTACGTAACCATCTATCTTTATATGTACGAAACACTGTATTCTGTTTTTTTTATTAATACAAAGAGAAGAAAATATACATATCTCCACTGACCCAGAAAAACAAACAACAACACACACAACAAAAAAACAGAATAATAAGTAAAACATCCAAACGCATAACCCAACTAATCCTCCGACACTGGAAACACATGTCAGATCATTTAGTTCTTCAAAGGATATCTTTAAGAAAAATCGTTTCGGTCGAACATCAAACAAAAGCTGAAATGAGAGTGTGTCACGAAAACCTACGTCATGTCCCTTCAGCAGATGGGCAGACGATCAATAACGCGTCTCTTTCTATATTCCCTCTTTATCATCACTTTGCGGCTGACCCTCTCTTCTAAGTCTTCGAAAGCGTAAGCCTAAATTAACAAAATATTCGGCCCAGGACCCAAGACGTTACATTAAAACGAACAAGCACCAGGAAGGGTTGTGCAATATGGTGCAATCGTATACACTGTTGCCTAGTCTCTCCGTGTCTCGCTCCGCTGCCGCCTCCTCGCGGATAGGCCGAGGCGTCCTTCTGCGGCTCCTGCTCCTCAGGGGACGGACGAATTTCCTATCCATGTGCCTCTTCTTCTGGGAAACCGCCCTTTCTTTTCTCAGTCAGAGAATCGCGTATATCATTCTTTATTTTTCTAAATTGTATTCTAATAAAAGTATACATATACAAATAGTATACGCAAAAATAAATCAATAATAATATATATACATATACAGTATATATATACATATATATATATATATATATATATATATATATATATATATATATATATATATATACCTCTATCAAAATCCAGGACAGAAAACAAAATCAAACAGAAAAACACACAATTAGCACATGCACATTAATAAGAAATAAAAAAATCCATGCAAAATCGCCACTCCAAAACCAAAAAGCTTCACCCACAAAAACAAAACAAAACAAAAACAAACAAAAAAATCCGCCACCGAACAGACAGACACGCCAACCCCGCCCCCTCATGCACGGCCAGAAAATACTTACTCCTCAGGATCATCAGTTCGGTATCTATTTCCACTCCGAGTTTCCAAGAAGGTGTCGCCTGTTCTATGTATCAGAACGGAACGAAAGAAAACAAAAAAGAAAGTTATATGTGTGCAGTTAGTGAGAGTGCAAAGTGCTGTGTTTAGTTGTTTTTTTAAAGGCTTGATATGCATCCTTCTGTAAAGATAATATATTTAAAGGATAGATGATTGCATGTGAAAAATATACGTGTAATGTATAAGTCAATAGATGTACAGGTTTCTATGTACGGAATTTAAAATAAGGATTTAATACGTTGGTAAAATAAAAAAAGAAAAAAAAAGAATAATAACTAATTAATCTGCAAGTTATGTATGGAAGATGTTCAGCTAAAGGCTTATGTAAAAGAATGCATTTCATCGCCAACAAAAGTATAGGTTATTCATACTCATGTCAATGATGTGTGAACAATAACAGTGACCACATCTCTGACAGTAGCATGACAGTGTGTGTTATGGAGCAGACAGTAGACTCAAAACTCACTTTTTAAGTTGCACTTTCTTCTGGTAACATTCATTATAAGTAGCAAACCTTGTGAGAGATTTAAAGAAAAAAAAACTGCAAGATGCTTCACTCTTCTTATAGGCCTACTGGCAGACAAGTGAAAATGGAAGATTACATGCAATGGTGCTTATTAAAAAGAAAATCAACGTTTGCAATACAAGAAATTGAATTCTGGTATTCTGATTAGTGTAAGTAATAATTATTTAAGTTAAATCATAGTATTTGTTAAAACTGCCTTCATGTCAATCTCCATTAATTAGGTTTAATGTCAGTTAATATAATCAGACCAATGGAGATTAAATAGTAAAATCATAAATAACAAGACATATAAATCTTATAAAATGTGATTACCTACAAGGTATATACATATATGGAGTTTATTGATGATATTTACACGTGGTGTGTATTTCAGCATCAGAAGGGGCTGGTCATTTAATATTTGCAAGACGTGTTAAAGCGTTCCGATTTAACTGACTAAATCTAGGAAGCAAATCTTTCTCTTAGCAAGAATCTAATATACATAAAATCGAAACACATATACCTTTTTTTCCTCTGTATAAAAAAAATCAAGCGAGCACTTACCAACACTTAATAAAGCTCTAAGATTGTCTCTCTTCTCTGGTTTCTTAATCATAACATCACCGGTTGCTGTGGTTGGGTGGCACCTAATTTCGTATTTTTCATTTCTTATCATTATTACCGCTCCTCCTTGTATGTGGAGTTAAATCTACCTATAGATTATGAGACACAAATTCCGCGCTCTGAATCACGTAATTTTACATTCCAGTATCTAAAATAAAAAATAATAATAAGTAAAAAGATAAAAAATGGGAATCTTACTACATCCGGGATTTAATTGAACTTTGTGGAAATATGCTGTCGAATATATTGCGCATGTGATTAAGGAACACTTTTATCGCACGTATTCTGCATATTTACATTTTGGGTAATCATAGCCATGCATTGGTACATATATATATACTAATAATTACAGTATATGTATGTATGTATACCCCTCTCTCTCTCTCTCTCTCTCTCTCTCTCTCTCTCTCTCTCTCTCTCTCTCTTCTCTCTCTCTCTCTCTCTCTCTCTCTCTCTCTCTCTCGTGTGTGTAACACGAGGTTTTTCCTACAATAACATCTTCGTTGGGTTATAAACCAATACTTATAGCGCTGTAAAAGAAAAAAATGTTCCATCCTTTCTTATGTTACGCTGTTGGCCGAGCCCTCCAAGGGGAGGCCAGGAAAATAGAGGAGAGACAAGTGCAAACAGCCGTCTATTTATTTTGTTCCAGCGCCTTCAACAGGATCAGCGATGACCTCATAGTGGCTGCTGGCTGCGTCCAAGAAACCTCGAGATGTTGCTATTTCCATGATTCTCCGAACTCGCGAAAGCTTGAAAAAGATTTATTTTCTATGCGCCACTTAGAACAATAAATAATTGTGTATTATTTAGATATCAAAATCTCTTTAGTAATCGATTCAAGGGAAAAGGGGCCCTTTGTTTTTTTACGAAGCATCATCAGCGCATCAGCCGCGCAAACATACACACCCATTTTCTATTTGTTTGGGCTGAGGTTCGTCATATCGACAATTAAGGGCCTCTGGAAATGCCAGATGATGATCTCTCATTTTGGTATAAGATTACTGAATATAGAGTATTTAGTATTGGTATTAGAAATAGTTTAATGATATTTCGTAGTCTCTCTAGTATTTAGCCTCCTCCATCTTCTCTATCTCTCATTTGAAATTATTTTGCGTAAAACTCAATATAAACAACCAAGACATAATATACCTGTGTGTATATACGTGTAGCACTGGAAAGTTGCACACACGGAGGTTTTGCGCCAACATATTAAGTAGACATGTGTGTTGTTGTGTGTGTGTGTGTGTGTGTGTGTGTGTGTGTGTGTGTGTGTGTGTGTGTGTGTGTGTGTGTGTGTGTGTGTGTGTTGTGAGTGCGTGAGGGTGTGTCCATGAGACAAGAAACACTAACAAGAGCTAGAAGCAGGAACAACACTCTGTTGGTGTACTTCGCATAACTTAAAATACTTTATTTTTCTGAACGGCAAATCCAAAACTATCAACTGAAATACGGAGAAAAACAAGCAAGGTTTCCCGACACAAAACTAACGATAAAAATTACGTTCCAATTGAAGAATTCCCCCTGAAACTCTTTAAAAACCCCAAAAAACAACCCAAGAAGTAATTTCTTGAAAGATAAAAATTTAAGATAAAAATAAATAGAAAACAAAGACTCAACCAAACCAATTTACTGCTCACGTGACCTAACCTAACTCGAAATCGGAAGGAGGGAAGTCTCAACAAGCCGTTAGAAAAGCGCGCCAAATCCGCCAAGAGACATTTCCTGTCTAGAGAACCCGTGACATCTGATCCCGCCCTAGTTTATGCAACACAGGCCGTCAGACAGCATTTTAGAGGTGTTTTTTCATCTATATTTATGTGTTCTTGATTTTTTTCATAGCTATTTTTTGTTATCACTAGAGAATGTTATTTCTTTTTCAATTTATCTTTTTTGAAAGTGTTTTAGCCCTAGTTTAAGCAACACAGGTCGTCTGACAACATCTACCTGCAGTATTTAGTCAGAAAAGAAATTTTAGATAAATGTTTTTACTTATATTTAAGTGTTCTTCAATTTCTTTCATTTTGAAAATGGTTTACTGTATAAAATGTCGTCTGTAAAAATCTACTTGGCGCACTTGGTCGAAAAGGGGATCTGTATGCATTTTTTTATATATATATTTCCATGATTCTGTGACTTTCCTTTTTTCAAAAATGATTTATGAATACTGGGATTATTTAGTATATAAAAAATCATTTCGATTATCAGGTTATTTTACGCAAAATTTTATTTTCTTTATAATTGAATGCTTTTCTTCCTTTTCGAAAATGCTTCAGTAACATTCTTTAGTGTAAAATGTCTAGAAACGCAAATGATATGTGGTTTAAATTGTAAGAAAATTATTTCAAATTGATACCAGGTGCTAAGAACATGTTTTCAAGAATCAACCATTCTAAGAATTCGATTCCGGAGAGGAATAAACAGGAAAAATATCAGACCACGTTATTTCAGTCATATCCCAAAATCAAACAGGGATTTCTTGCCATGTCGATCTACATCAATGCCTTTCAAACACGGCCGGAGGAGCAGACACACCTTTCGAGGAAATATGAGGAACCTTTAATACACTCCTTTCTCAAATGAGGGTTAAGTCGCAGCCACAAAACGTGGTCCAAGGAATCGGATTTCTCGTTAGCTCGCATTACCTGTCGAGGGCGAGAACCGTGTGTGTTTAGGGGTATATTTCATTATATAAAATCTTAGGCCTAATGTATATCCTCTGTCATGAATTCAATGATAATGAAAAATATATTTCTAATAAATAATATATTTATGGAGCTTTAAGATTATTAATAGCGTGTTCCTCGTGAGTAAAATACCATCTGTCACCCAGTAATCATAAACTGAGTTTGTGGTTATAGGCATAAATAACTGTTCATGTTCCTCCCAAGATTCTCGGGTGTTATTTCTTAAATAAATGTTGATTCCGTATTATTAACGCCTTTGGATTCGTTATATTGTCGAGTCTTTCTAGACTATGGTGGTCCAAGAGGGATTTTCTATTGGGTGAACAAATATCCTCAGCATGTTATTTAAATTCATGAGAAACACAGACATGCTCTCTCTCTCTCTCTCTCTCTCTCTCTCTCTCTCTCTCTCTCTCTCTCTCTCTCTCTCTCTCTCTCTCTCTCTCTCTCTCTCTCTCTCTCTCTCTCTCTCTCTCTCTCTCTCTCTCACTCACTCACTCTCTCTCTCTCTCTCACTCACTCACTCTCTCACTCTCTCACTCACTCACACCCACACACACTCACTCTCACACTTACACCCAGTACATACATACATACATACTTAGATGCGTTAATATATAATATATTGCACCACATTGCGGAATGAATACGTACACTCTCGAACATGCACACTTCTACATGATATGCAGGACTTCAAATAGTTTCAAAGTCACCAAGGAAGGCAGTCGCCACTAAGTGAAAAGCAATATATACAACCATCACGAGGCACTGATATTTTTTTCAGTATTTCTTTCCTCAATTTCGCGCAATTCTTATGTACTTATGCACGTGTTCCTTAATCACATGGCGCAGAATGAGCAAACTTTTTAACGTTGTCATTGCTTACTTTAGGAAAATAAAAGATATCAGTCTTCATCCAGAGTTTTTGCTCGCGATAAACCTTTAATCCGGAGAATAGTTAAATCAGAGAAGAATGTTTTATTTCAACGAGTTTTCCTCCTCCTCCTCCTTCGTCTTCGTTCGTCTTCTTCTTCTTCTTCTTCTTCTTCTTCTTCTTCTTCTTCTTTCTTCTTCTTCTTCTTCTCTTCTTTCTTCTTCTCTCCTCTTTTCTTCCTGTTCCTCCTCTTCTTCTTCTTCTCCTCTCCTCCTCCACCTCTTCTTCTTCTTCCTCCTCTCTTTAGGAATCGTCCAATGGATGTAATTTTATGCATAGACATGACCGAACTTGTGTTTGCTATTGGCTTCTACCTACACTTGGCAATGCACGTTTGATTCTTTTTCTTTGGCTTGTCAAAAGGACGACGCAGTATTTTCAGCGTTCTTAAGGGTTGGCTACTACCTTAAGCATGAATGGGACCTCATTCGCATAACACAATTCTGATCTTATCTATTCTAAAGATCAATCGAGTACGTTTACTAATTTAAGCTTTGGTCATATTGCTCTAAATAATATGCTGACTACAGCGATGCATGGACAGCCTACCGCAAATGCAGCTATGAAGTTACAGGCCAAACATTGAAGTGTGCAGAGTGAAAGCAAAACAAAGCAGCATAAAACACTCAGTGATGAGATCAAGTACTTTCTTTCAGCTGTTGCATATTTACCCTAAAGACTACTCGGTGGTGCGAATTTGCAGAAAAAACAAACAAACGAACGCGTGCACTTTCGCATCAACAAAGGAACACACTCCTACTGGTCGCGGACTTTCTTGGGCAGCGGCAGAGGACACGTGTCCCCCGCCCTGTCCTCGTCCACAAGAAGGGTACTTACCCCTTGCCAGGAGACGGGCTGATCCTGGACCGGAAGTAGAGCCCCGTGCCCATGGGGCATCGCCCGTTGCCGCACTGGGACCTGAGCGTGAAGGGCGAAGGGCGGTGCGGCAGGGTGACATCCCGGAGCTCCGTGACATCGTTCCCGATGCTCTCCACGGACGTCTCGAGGGAGGTTTCCAGCTCCTCCTCCGAAGTGGTCGAGGTGTCCATCTTGTTTCGCGAGACGGATGCAGCTCGGCGTGAGTAATGCACTGCGGAAGTTCACACGCGGCGCTGCTCAGGCACACTCATTGTTCGAGACTATGGTGATAGTGACGAAACATTGCTTTGAACAAATTCTGACACAAGCTTGTCGTGTCTCTGTGAACGCATAAGACACAAAATTAAAGACAAGGAAACTTTTAATGTAACAATAATTCATAGTTAATCTAACCAACGCATAAGCGATATTTCCCGCACCTGTTCTCGGGATAATTTCTGTACTACACCTTCTCTGAGGGTAGGCCTACAACCCAGAGATCTTAACACCGTATCTCTTAGAAAAATCATTACTGATATTCCACTAAGTATAAAAAAAATAACAATCGCGGTAGCTAGAGAGTACATTTAGCATGACATCTGGTAGAAAGACGCGCTGTTATAATAATAGTTTTCTGCATCCAGGCGGGATTACCTCCTTGGTATCCGGAGAATCCCTGACAGATTAGGTCGTCAGGATGTGGATCTGTCAGGTGCTTGTACATATACTGATATTCATACATATATAGGTGTGTGTATACATATATACATACACACACACACACATACATATATAAGTTTGTATGTATATGTATGTCATATAAATATACATACATAATTATATAAATATTTATAGTATGTAGTGTGTATAAAACACATATACACACATTATATATACATACATACATAAATATATATATATATATATATAATATATATATATATATGTGTGTGTGTGTGTGTGTGTGTGTGTGTGTGTGTGTGTGTGTGTGTGTGTGTGTGTGTGTGTGTGTGTGTGTGTGTGTGTCTCTATACATATATACATACACATATATACATATACACATATAACATATATACATATATGTATATACATATATATACACATACCTATATGTATCTACATCTATATACATATATATACAAAGATATATACATCTATATACATATATATACATATAAATACATATATATACATAGATATATACATTCATATAAATATATTTACATATATATACATATATATATATATTTAATATATACAAATGTACATATATACATATACATATACACACATATACATACATATATATACATATATATATATATATATATATATATATATATATATATATATACATATATATATATAATATACACACTAATATACATACATATTATACGCATACATGGACACACACTCACACCCCTTTCATAAACTGGGATGCAGCATCGGGCGTTCACAGCGTCAGAGCGCACACAAAGGGGGCGGGGTTCAAACAGTCAGTCGATACAGATTCGACCGACAGCTTAAAATGTAGCTATAATGAAATGGGCGATACAGAACCCACTCTGGGGGAGTAATCATAAAGCGGGTTTCAGCAAAAAGCGATGGCAAAGTCATTAACAATTAGCACAAATCAACTTGTAATTGTATCCATTGCAGGTGTGCGAGTTTCACGCCTCCAGCCCCCTACTGGTATCTGGCTATTAGCATTTAAAAACACTAATCAAGTAATCAAAGACAGTCTTCACGTGATACTTGGACGCTCAACCGTGCAATAATATATCTACTGTAAATTAGTCTCAGTAAGTCAGTTGACAGACGCAGTACCTAGTAAGATAGGAGCGGATATCCCTTCAGGATGTGCTCGGCCAGAAACGTCTATTCCTCTTTCTCAGGGTTGCTTCCACAGGAACAACACATTGGTAACACTGCTCTTCTCTGGAGAGTTTCGTATCAAATCATCTTTTTATTTCACTTCATTCTCACTTCATTCTTCAACACTGTATTTCTTCACCTCAAATGTGGTCTTGGAAAAGTGTTTTTTCTTTCCAGTCATGACACAGCAACCACGTTTATCCCCCGAGGCAAAAGTACTCCTCGGCGGTAATGATCGATAAATTCAAACTTCGTAACAGCCTTTGCCGTCTTTGTCTTCGCCAGGCGAGTGACAGCTCTTCTAATAAAGCGAATTCACTCCTTTTCTCATTCAGTGTCCGAGTCTGAAGTCACAAGAGGCGATGGTACTCCTACGCCGTTCCCAGCAACTCCCCTATCTGACAGACGGTACTTGCTTCACTTTACGGGGCATCCGCTGATTTTGGCGCAATTATCTACTTTTTCTTTAACTCTACGTTGCAAAACTCGTCTCAGGAGTTGCAGTACTACAATCGCAAACATCTCTTCAGTGAGCGACACATCCACCGAGCGTCCGAGCGGAACCAGCGACACCAAAGGAAGAAAAAATCAAATTTAACTCGTAGCTGCGAAGGCAAACGTTGACAACCACTCACACCCTCCCACAGCCACGCCGTGTT
>NW_020868972.1:509562-522062 GCF_003789085.1 Penaeus vannamei
ACACCATGAGACTGGCATGAGACCTGTTACTTGCATAATCCGTGACCGCCCACTCAGGCTATACGGGCAACTAGCTAGTTTCCCTGTGGATGACCCTGGCCATCAGGTTGGAGGAGGTCCGAGGGATGACCTAGGAAGTCGTGGCTTAGGCAGCTTGATCAGACCTGCCGCGAGGAGCTAGATATGAGGCGAGGGCCTACCTGACAGCTCACCATGAGGAACCCCATAGCTGGAAGGCTATGCTCCCCTGTCGGTGTCAGCCCCGTTGATATATATATATATATAATATATATATATATATATATATATATATATTATATATATATATATATATATATATATATATATATATATATATATATATAATATATATATATATATATATATATATATATATATATATATATATATATATATATATATATATATATATATAATATATATATATATATATATATGTATTTCTGAGGAAGATATATTCGAAACCGGTCAACTACATCTCTTGCATTGTGAAGATATTCGTTCTCATTTATACCTTTCCACATTTGTCAACATGAATACAGTTCATATATATATATCGGTCACATACTAGACTGACTTCTCATTTGATTTCTTAATATCCAACATTGAACATTCCTGGTAAACACACAGGTAAATTTTAGTTGTGCTATGTACATAAAGAAAGCAACACAGTAACCCTTAATTCAAAAGAAATCTTATGTTTTGGAGACTCCATGTTTAGAGAATCAAAGAATATATATGAATAAGGTATTCACTTTAGAAAACAATACTTTGAAAGCTACTGAGGACATGATGCATTTCTATAAAAAAAATAATAATCTCACTGTTAAATGCATACAGAAACAATCAATAAATATGACTGCATTTTTAGAGAGCTCCAACATAACTAACATTTAGAAAACCAACTGAAAGTTTAACAACATATTACCAACTAATGCTTACAAAAGACAGATTAACATTTGGAGCAGTTTCGTTAATAAACAAAACAACAGCAATATATATTAATTCTCATACCTTCATCATCACAGGTTACATACCCAGAAATTAGTTAACTTTCAAATTAAGGGAAAAAAATGGTTTTGTATATTATTAGCCATTTATTTATAACAAAAAGAGGTAGCAGCACCATTAATTCAATAGTAATTATGTAAATATATACAATTTACAATGGAGACTAGTATCTGTACAGCAACTGTCCTTTCTATATACACCTAACAAATTTGTTTCTCATCACTTAATAAAGCCTAATAAATGCATTCAAATAAGGTCTACATACAAAATGAAGACATTAGTTATATCATGAACTTTCATGATAAATGATGCTTCTGAGGTATTTCACTTTGTCTTCATATGTACCAAGTGCCATGGAATACCACATGAAGTGTGGAATCTCTACCACAGTGTAGCCCAAAACTTCAAGATGACGTCGTTGAAGCTGGTAACGACCAATCAACTGACGGCTGTTGATGCAGTAACTGTTTTCGTTGTGAAGAAGAACCGCAATTCTGAAATTAAAAAGAAAACTATCATTGCTCATCCAATCATATGTAAATTCTATAACTGGCAATAAGCTTTTTAGCTATGATGTAAAATACAGTGACACTCCATAACTTGTAAAAACAAAAAGAAAGTATACTGCACCTCCTGTATCCTTTTTTGTTTTCAATTCTGTTTGCAATAAAACTTCCACTCTTATTGCCTGCAGGAGCATAAACAGACACTGGTACTGGACGATTATTTTCATCCAACATGAATTCAAAATCTGGAAAAAAGAGAGAAAAAATAAAAAAATTTACATTATTATTACTATTTTAAGAACAAATTTATCTGTGGTTTCCTTACCACTTATTCCTAAAATGGGACAAAAACTCATCTAAGGCTTATACTCAAGACCTGAGGTTATTAGTACAAAATTAAGTTCATTCTTTTAGTATATTGTTATTTTCTTATGAAATATAACTGGGCTTTTAGGAAAACTCTGGTGATCATAGAAATTTAACCTAACCTTTAAGTGCGAAGAATAATATTTAAAATATTTAGTATGCTATACTACACTTTATAATAATATCTTTTCATTGTAGAAAAAGAAACACAGGATATAACCACAATAATTTTTCTAAATTTTAGTATGCTATACCGCACTTTATAATAATTTTTTCATTGTAGAAAAAGTAGACACAGGATAGAAGCCATTCTCTGGTGCCTAAAATACTACTTTTGGCTACATCAAAAAGTAATTCTAAAAGGAATAATCAATCTTTCATTTCAGATATGACTTTTTAACAACAAGAAATAAATCTTAAAAATAAAGGAAAGAGCAATGCTATTCCAACTGAGAACATGATGGGATTAACAGATACCATGGACATAAAGTATTATAATGAAACAAACAAGATGACACAAAATAAATAAAATAAAATTATAGACATAAGTGCTATCCCATACATATTCATAAAGAAGCTCAACATTCTATACAGATAATTATTTTATCATTCTAAATTGATCATTAAAAAGTAATTGAATCTTTTCAGTTTAATTAGTGTAAAGATACAAAAACCCATATAAAAGAGTATAAAATTTCTAATAAAAGCTCATTCCTTTAGTAAACTTTTCAACATAATTACTTTGAAATTGGTCAATACACATACATTTAAACATAATCTCTGACTGATAAAGACTTATTAAAATCCACTACAAACTGTACTACAAGATATGCTTCTTAGGTCACAGAATATAGCTTTTGTGAGTGAAAAGGGCATGGAAGAAGGGCAAAGGATTCACTATAGGTCCCCCAAAGTTTTCACGTCACAAAGGAACCCTAAAATTACTTTTCACTTTCTGGTATACTTTCTGTTTATTTCTGCAGCAGTTTTATGAACATATTCAAATATCATAGCATAAACTTCATTACTAAATAAAAGGCTTGATAATTTTTGTTATATGTGAAGCAATTTTTTTCTGTTCATTGTTGCTAAACAGTGCACAGACATCTCTTTATTCAACAAATTCACTCAATCTAAATAGCAAATACATACTTACCTAAGAGGTAGAAATAAGGTGTTTTGGCATTAGCTCTTAGCACATCTGTATTACCAATTAATTCTGACAACACTTGGTGTACCTCAGTGTGAAAGACAGAATCTTGTACAGCAACTGTTGATACAAATATCATAAAGTACTTTTTTATTTCTATTATCAATATTTTATTGCTTATGATACTCATTTCCTCTAAATCAGTATTTCAAGGTTATAAGGCAAATACAATACCTGAATGAAGCTTCTATTTACATACCAGTTTCAAGCAGCTCTTCACAATACTTCTCATGAAACCATGGAATACCCTCCTCTGGCTGATCAATGCATACAGCACGATTTAGCTCCATAAGCAGATGACGCACTCGGGAAGGATATGAAGCCTTTAGAGCAAAAAGATTTATGGTCAACTAAAATTAGCTGCAAAAAGCATAGACACAACTGAAATAATTTGTCAAGCAATGCCTAATTCACTCAATGTGTGCACAGTAAAAAAACAAAAACAAATTAAAACATTCAAAACACAGTACCTTTGAGTAACATGCATCTATTTCCTCATCTAGCTGGTCCAAGAATTTAATATTGAAGACATTATGAATCATTTCACTTGACAGGTGGTTGTACAAGGCCAAAGATAAGCACACTTGCAGAGTATTCAGACCTTGAAGGTGGTGAGCCCCTCTGGAATTACATGTCAATTTTAAGTCTCAACTATGAAAAGAAACCTTATCTAGGAAAGTAATTTGATTACTATGACAGAATTTGATTACTACTTTCATGTAGGCTGATTATTCCAAATATCAAGAATTCCCCAGCCATGAGTGAAAAAAGAATCATCAATAATTCAAAAACATCATCAACACCTGCCACACAAACAAGCACATAGAAACTAAGAATGCAAAATGAATTATATTGTTATACAGTTATAATAAGAAAATATAGTCTACATTATAGTCCTGCTCACCAAGTCCTTTCCATAACTCGTCTCAATCCTGTTACCTTTCATCATAATTACTAATTTTTAATAACTAGTTTACTTTCATTAGAGACCTACATCATCTGCTGACTTCTCAATGCTAACTCCCATAACTTGTCTCAATCCTGTTACCTTTCATTAATCATCTTTCATTTTTTCATTTGAACTTTTACCTTTCATCATAATTACTAATTTTTAATAACTAGTTTACTTTCATTAGAGACCTACATCATTTGCTGACTTCTCAATGCTAACTCCTCAATAAGGCCTACTGCCTTAAACTATCCATATTCACAATTTATGAAGAATTCACTGAACTGTTTCATAAAGGACAATAAATCTCTAAGATCATATTTCATATCCATGTTTTTAAATGTCTCCTACTCCTTATTTCTACATGATAAAGCCAACAACAAATGTCTAGTCTAAGACATACTTCTCCAAAACTCTAGTGCTGGCAGAGAAAAATTCTCTTCCAGATGTAGGATGGTAGCCCAAGTAATATATACAAGTTAGCATACGTTCTACTGTGTCCTGTAGCACATACTCCTCATTTTCTATTATGTAGTCAGCCATGGCATCCAATAGCTGTAAATTAAGGATGTAAGTTTAGCATAGATGTGATAATAGAGATGCAATAATAATAATGGTAAAATTCTAACAAATAACCAAAACTGAACTAAGTATGTCTCACTAGATTATGTAATCATATTAAATATTATGTAACATAGAGAACAAATAACAAAAAGGCCTGACATCATTTATTCCAAGAAATTCAACCTATCAAAAATTATTTAATGAGTATAAGATAAATTTACATAAACATATGAGTCACCTGTAGTCAGGAATGCTTTTCAAGGCAATGTCAATATGTTAAAATGATGGAAATTCCTACGATTCATATCCATACCTCAGGGGCCAGATATTTAGTGTGCTGAAAGTACATTGCTATGTTGCGCAGGTGTCTTGAATTAAGCTCTCTTATGAATGGAATATGTGAGTGCACCAGCATTTCGAAGAGGAAGGTCCGAGGAGATCCCTTGCGACTTAGATAGGCCCGTGTAATACTTGTGACATCTAAGAGAGACTTTACATTCTGTGGAATTCCGAAGATATTAGAAAAATGTTTATATTTATAATATTGAGTAAAAATGACAAAATGATAAAGAAAATATTCATTACATCTATCAGAATTAAAATCATGATCTAAAAACAGAATTAACAAAACAGTTGTATGAAAACATGGTTCCTTTCTCAGGCAAGGAATGGATAGTTATAATTGAAAATTGTAAGCCTTTATCTTCATTTTAACAGTAATGAATTAATGTATTTATGACCAAAATAATACTCTTATCATACATTCATTTAGATATTATATGGTGGTTTAAATAAATATATAATTCAAGTAAATTGAACTTAATATATGTCTTGCAGAATTTAAAGAATGACTTTCATTCAACATACCTTAATATGTCTTTCAGTACAGCCATTCAACATATGGCACATGGTAGTTATCTGTTTTGTGTAATTTCGCTGAGTATTATTTGGGTGGAATGCTAGTGTAATCTGAATACCTCTTGACATCACAATGGTATCAAATATGGAGAGCTGAGGAGCATACTCAATGATTTGTTCCAAAAGATCATCTGGTATTCCACTGCCATCATTATAACTGAGGATGAAAGATGTCATCTGTGCTACCTTGCTGGGTAAAATTCTTACTTGTCCTTTCAAATTTTCATAGAGCTTATTTGTCATGTTCTTCTCCAGATAGTAATGCCTATATGTCCCACCAAGGTTGTTGTTGAAGTACATATATCGATGATAAATACCTCTTCGCAAATTTTCTTCATAACCTAGATAAGGCTCTGGGAATTCTTTAATCTCATGTTCGACAGCTCGCATTGCCTTGGTCCAAAATGCATTACACAACTTTATGTTGGAGGTCTTAATATACCTTAAAATCTTAAATATGACTGGAATAAACTCCAAAAAATTCTTATCATCCAGCTGTTCCGCAACAAGCTCCTCTAAATGATTCCTGACTTTCAAAGAGCTATAAGGAGCAAGACAGAGTAACAAGTCTGGAACTCTGTGCGAGGATTTGTGTTCCTCAATGATCGATGCTGAATGTTCCTGAATTTTCAGGAGAAGATCTCGTGGTTCTAAGTAGCTTTGGAAATAATTATTCACTGCAATAACCTGCTCAGGGGTTAGCAAGGAAACCTTATCTACCAAAGACATCATCAACTTCCGACTCAGTGAACTTGCGAAAGGTGACCATTCTGGATAGCTCAGGAATTTTAAAATCTTAATAATAACTTTCACTTCACAGTCTTCCAACTCTCCTTCATCAAAGAGCTTGTTCACCAATTTCTGGTATTCCAAGAATAAGGACTCTGTAATGAGCTTTCTTGTGCTACTAAGACATATTGTTATCAATTTTAGTTCATCAGCAGTTGAACACTTTCTTAAATTAGCTGAAATTAAGGCGATGGCTTTCGACTGTAAAAAATATGCTTTCAAGCCTTGATCTCGTAGGTATACAGAGAGTCTTGATAAAGCACTTAAATTAAAATTTTCTATTCTATTCTGGCACAAAACTGACAGTTTCTGCATTAAAGAACTATTGCTGGATATACCTATTCTGTGTAAATATAGTAACATACAGGCAACAGCATTATTTTCCAATTCTTGAAGTGAATTTTCTAAATGTTCTAAAAGTTTCATAAAAATTGGATGACTTAAAATCTTTTCCAAAAACTGTGCCACTTGTGGGCTTAAAACATTTGGATTTTCAAAGCTATATCTACCAAACAGTTTCTGGAGATCCCATAATGTAATTATTGCTTGACTAGTTTGCTCCACTGTCAGATTGTCTTGGCACTTTTCAACGAGATCAAATACCTCCTGGACACTTGCAGCCACTGACAATGCCTTTACAACTGGATCCTTGGGATTCTTGTACAAAACGACTCTCAACTGGTCAAACTGATCTTTATCCAAAATTTGATCTCTGTCAAAGTCATCAATATCAAACTCAGAATCAGTGATAAAGCCTTCGTCATCACTCTCATTGTTATGGGTACTACTGGCATAAAACCTCAGCTGAGCTCTTTGGATATTCTGAGTCACTGAACCTGCACACAACGCACACATCCTTGGCGGCCATTTCAAAGTCCGGTGGCACAACCTTGCACATATAAACCTTGATTGAAGGACATCCTGATGTGCCATACTCCAAAAATGTTGTAATCTTGTGCCTCTGGAGTGAGCACCTAGTCTGAGTGCCATCTTCCCTGACTGCCTCAGAGAGGGTGACAAGGGAAGGGACACACACTGCAGCATCTGAAAATGACAATACATTATCAATAAAACGGAGTATAGACGAAAGCATAAATGGAGTAAAGTCGAAAACCCTATGAAAGCAGAAAGAACATTATCAATAAAAATAATCACATTCAAAGCATGGGAGCTTACAATATGGAACTTTTAACATTGAAATTGTACTTAAGGTAGTATAATAAACAATGTACTTTGTACATGACTTCAGATAACAAAATGCTTGAAAGTGCTTTAAGTTATTAGTAATTTCCTCGTTCCATATCAATGCTAAATAATTATCATTCTCATCAACTCCTGCAACCAGGAACTCAAACAAAAATCTTGGGTGTGCATCTGCAGTACTTTCCATACTTTTGTGTGTGTGTGTGAGTGTGTGTGTGTGTGTGTGGTGTGTGTGTGTGTGTGTGTGTGTGTGTGTGTGTGTGTGTGTGTGTGTGTGTGGTGTGTGTGTGTGTGTGTGTGTGTGTGTGTGTGTGTGTGTGTGTGTGTGTGTGGTATGTGTGTGTGTGTGTGTGTGTGTGTGTGTGTGTGTGTGTGTGTGTGTGTGTGTGTGTGTGTGTGTGTGTGTGTGTGTGTGTGTGTGTGTGTGTGTGTGTGTGTGTGTGTGTGTGTGTGTGTGTGTGTGTGTGTGTGTGTGTGTGTGTGTGTGTGTGTGTGAGTGAGTGCAAGTGTGTGTGTGTGTGTGTGCAAGTGTGTGTGTGTGTGTGTGTGTGTGGTGTGTGTGTGTGTGTGTGTGTGTGTGTGTGTGTGTGTGTGTGTGTGTGTGTGTGTGTGTGGTGTGTGTGTGTGTGTGTGTGTGTGTGTGTGTGTGTGTTGTGTGTGTGTGTGTGTGTGTGTGTGTGTGTGTGTGTGTGTGTGTGTGTGTGTGTGTGTGTGTGTGTGTGTTTATATATGTGTGAGGCAACTTTTATCCTCTGCATAATAACCATTATAACAATAAAATAATAACGAATGTCCTTTAGTTATTTATCTTATTTTCTGAAACTGCATTATACAAACATGATTTTATTTCCATAGATATATATGATTTTTCTATCGTACCTTGAGAATTCTTGACTACTTCACGTTACATGTTTGTTTACATGTTGAATAAGCACCGAATGTCAGGGATACTGTGTATAACGGGAAAGTGATTGAGTGTATAAAAAAATGCGGTACTTAAGTAATTAGAATAGGGACATAATATTACTTTTCGTGACATAAATATTAGAATTTTTTTTCTTTCATTTTTCTCTTTCCCTTTCTCTTTTGCATCTCCCTCTCTCAGTCTCTGTCTTTATCTTTCTCTATCTCAGTCTCTGTTTCTCCGTCTTTTTTCATTCACTTTCTCTCTCTCTCTCTCTCTCTCTCTCTCTCTCTGTCTGTCTGTCTGTCTGTCTGTGTCTGTGTCTGTGTCTGTGTCTGTGTCTGTGTCTGTGTCTCTCTTCTCTCTCTCTCTCTCTTCTCTCTCTCTCTCTCTCTCTCTCTCTCTCCTCTCTCTCTCTCTCTCTCTCTCTCTCTCTCTCTCTCTCTCTCTCTCTCTCTCTCTCTCTCTCTCTCCCTCCCTCCCTCAACTATATAACTTCTTAATTCCCTTTATGGCTTGTCGCTACTGTGATGCCACCACTGATAATAATGGTACAAGGCGGATCGACGTTTTAATTCCTGACACATAGTACAGCCATTAAAGACAAGGATTTAATTGTCTATTGAATAGCTTGTCTATCTTCTTATTCATAACTATTCATGTCAACTTTTGGATGCTTCTAAAGATCTGCCACATTCTCCTTAACTCCTAAAGCAGTATTGCTTTTAAAAAGTAATACTATTGCCATATGACTTATTACTTCTGTTGTTTCAGAGTAGTATGCTCCTGGATATGACCATACAGTCTCTGTTTGGGTTATAAGAGAAATTTATCTGATGTGATGATGACTATTTAAAGGACATGGTACAACTTCGAAAAATAATAAACATTGAAGAACTTCTACGTATTATGTACCTACACTCACACATTACATAAACCTGAAGGTCTGTGCCCTATTTACAATTCTGGTCGGATAAAAAGAAAAAACAACAACTTTCATATCAATTTGCACTGATGCTATGAAATTTGTCTTTGTCTCTAAACCTTTATAATGCTAGTGTACTGATATCCTACGTGTAGTGGGATCGGTGCAACCTATAGTCTCCAATATAATCCATTATAGACCATAAGGTTTGTCTATATCTGATGTTCCAGAAATATGGTACCAAATGATGCCTTGTCCATTATTACTTTGTCTTTATTGATCCATGTTTGGTCCTTATAATCTCCAAGAGAGCTGATAATACCTCTGTGCATCTGAATAAACATTAACGGTGTTATACACTATTCTTCGTGGGAAGGGCTGATTTGGCAAACTGGTCAACATTCACAGGAGAATGTTCCTATAGGCGGTGGTATCCAATAAACACTTGAATATCCTGCTCAGAAAGTGAAGAAATGGGAAGCAAAGTATTTTCAGAAACGTCTTCTTGGTGAATTCAGTCTCCGTAACGGACCTTGGCTCTCAACAGAGCGAGTGGCGATGTTGTTCGCTATTTCTCCATAGGCCTACTAATTCGACATTATGCTTGCCCTGTCTGAAACCTCTCTTAGGCAAAGAGTATCAGGAATGGGGGCACCAATACCTGTTCGACGATCAGGATACGCATCACAGCATAGTGCAAGTAGAATCTCAATTACAGATTTATTTTCTTTTGTTCTGATATAAAGTTAATAGACATAACTTTTTTCAACACGGATATATTTATGAGTTCTGTGCCAAGATGATAAATATCAGGAATTTTGTGTTAGGCGTATATCAGGTCGGAGAAGCGGAGCCAGGCAAATCTAATGGTATAATTGACCTCGGTTGATAAAGCATGGGGACTTTATACAAGGGAGAAGCCGCATGAAGAGCCTCATGCCGTTTGCGAAATGAGGAAAAGAGGAAAAGAGGAAAGGCCCAGTTCTTTCCTCCCGACGATAACTTGAATAGTCAACCGACAAATATTCTCTTAACTTCGTCCTGAACAATTTCAAGAGCTTTGAGAGGCAACAAACAAGACCCGGACTCGTAAATTCAAACATGGACCTATCGACAAGTGCGAGAGAGAGAGAGAGAAGAGAGAGAGAGAGAGAGAGAGAGAGAGAGAGAGAGAGAGAGAGAGAGAGAGAGAGAGAGAGAGTGAGAGAAGTGAGTGAGAGGGACAGATAGACAGACAGACAGGCACACACGACAGAGAGAAGACAGACAGACAGACAGACAGACAGACAGAGGAATAGAGAGAGAGAGAGTCCTGAGTCCTTCCCTCCCAAGTCGGCGCCACAACGCGCGTTCTTCACGCTCCGCCGCCCTGTCTCCCTCGGCCATGACCTGCTCTTGCCTGTCCGTGTTGGCTCTGTTTACATATGTTTTATTTCCTGTCTTTCCATT
The DNA here is from genome assembly GCF_003789085.1 of Penaeus vannamei. NCBI lineage: Eukaryota > Metazoa > Arthropoda > Malacostraca > Decapoda > Penaeidae > Penaeus > Penaeus vannamei. The sequence continues at coordinate 520,378 of NW_020868972.1, forward strand.
CATATTTATAAGACTTGGATAATAAGGATTGGTATTTTATTGTCCTTCATCTCCTCCCCGAAGAGGCTTTAGGCTTATTCCTTGTTTTAATTTCATTTAGACTTTTTTTTTTGTCATTTACGAATTCACCTTCGACTCGCCCGATGAGACGCAACCCTTCGCTCATTTTTTTTATTTCAACTTTCCCTCCTTTTTTAAAAGTCGTGTCGCCATTTTTAGGATTCATATATTGAAACTGCGTGACATATCAGCTTATCTGTCTTTTATTTGTTGACGCGTTTCCTTTTTATATCAGGGTATATTAGATTGTTAATTTGAAATTCATGTGTCGTTTGTGTGTGTGTGTGTGTGTGTGTGGTGTGTGTGTGTGTGTGTGTGTTGTGTGTGTGTGTGTGTTGTGTGTGTGTGTGTGTGTGTGTGTGTGTGTGTGTGTGTGTGTGTGTGTGTGTGTGTGTGTGTGTGTGTGTGTGTGTGTGTTGTGTGTGTGTGTGTGTGTGTGTGTGTGTGTGTGTGTGTGTGTGCGTGTGTGTGTGTGTGTGTGTTGTGTGTGGTGTGTGTGTGTGTGTGTGTGTGTGTGTGTGTGTGTGTGTGTGTAATATTTAAAAGAAATCATATAAAAAAGCAGAGTTCGTCGGGTAGAAAATTATCGTGTCATTCGTGTGACATGACACGACAGATGGGAGTCCAGAGATGCCAAAACAGTCATCGAAATACCCTATGTGGCATTTCCATCAAAGGTCTATCACGTGACCTATCAACCTCTCGACCTCGTCTGACCTTGTACCTGTTTATTGTTAACTCTGCTTATCATTTACATCTGTAGGACAAGAAAGAGAGAGAGACAGAGAGAGCGATAAACAATATGATAACAATAACGTACATGAGATATACTTAGGCTTACATGCAGGATCAATTAAACATATTTCTTATCTACATCAATCCATCTAAAGATATCTGCTATTTAGTAGTTTAATAATCAACGAAAATTCCACAAAAGACTTTAAATATTATTAAAAACACTCACACTAAATACCACTTCACAACACGTGACGTATATTCCATCACAATAGGAAAAAAAAGTCTTTATATGATGTACCTTATGCTAACAATCAATTATTTACTTTACCTGTACAAGCAGCAATCAGTAAAATCTTTAATGACAAGATAACCACAAAGATAGATAGACATGGTTATATATACAGTATATATACATACATATATACATACATAATAATACATACACACACACACACACACACAACACACACACACACACACACACACACACACACACACACACACACACATATATTATATATAATATATACATATATATATATATATATTATGTATGTATGTATGTATGTTTATAAATATAATTGCCCGTGGCTTACTGCGTCTTGTAACTCGCTTGATTTATTGACATCTCTAACATCTGTGCAAAGTTATTTCCTCACAGCTGTTGATTGGCGTCGCTGAACGTTTTTTTTTTTTTAATCCGAGTGGATATGATAATGCATCACGCGGTTGAGTAAGAATTTTACGATCGAGAGAGAGAGAGAGAGAGAGAGAGAAGGGGGGAGGGAGGCGAGAGAGCGAGAGAGAGAGAGGGGGGGCGGGGGGGGGGGAGGGGCAGGGGGGGGCAGGGAGAGAGAGAGACCGAGAGACGAGACAGAGACAGAGAG
>NW_020868972.1:527062-537062 GCF_003789085.1 Penaeus vannamei
TGTGTGTGTGTGTGTGTATGTATGTGTGTGCTGTGTGTGTGTGTGTGTGTGTGTGTGTATGTTGTATGTGTGTTGTGTGTGTGTGTGTGTGTGTGTGTGTGTGTGTGTGTGGTGTGCTGTGTGTGTGTGTGTGTGTATGTGTGTGTGTGTGTGTGTGTGTGTGTGTGTGTGTGTGTGTGTGTGTGTGTGTGTGTGCGTGTATGTGTGTGTGTGCACATATAGTTACATGTATACATATGACACGACACGTTTTAGACCTGTACATGCCACTCATCGACATGTATCATTGCCAGTTTGTGAAGAAAGACATTATGACTCTAGGAATCCACCCATACTCATCGCGTGGAAAGGAGTTGATGGACAAGGCGCCTAAAATTGGGTTGTCTCAAAATAGGCATTGCACCAAAGAGAAAAAATAAATTCGCACAATGCAGTTCACACTCCCGTCCCACCCACATGCAGGCGCGTATCCTCTCGTTAATTGCAAGGGAATAGTAGAGCATTGTGAGCGAGATAGTGTGATGCATTTATTGCGGAAAACAAATAAGAGATGGTTTGCAAATAAAGAAATAACATGCGTCGCGTGGAAATTCGCCTGCATAAAGTCCGCACTGGAAAGAATAATCTATTAAAAAATTCCACCAATCACACCACTCAAAGATCCAAAACGTCATCGTTTCCCCGCCAATAAGCGTATAGAATATGTGACGTCATCCTTCGACCTAACCAACCAAATACTTTAGAGAAGTGACGTCATCTAATGATTACACCAATCACGGATGCCATGAATGTGACGTCACTAAAAAGGCGTGCGCTGATTGGCTCGTCCGCCCGACCCAAGCTTCTAGAAATGTCCTCGACGTTAGGCAGCGCAACAGGCGGCCTGCGGCACCACTCCTCCCTCGACGACGCCGGAGGACACACGCGCTCGAGAGGAAGATTAGATTCCTTTCAAACGCTCGACGTGAGTATCGAACCTCTGTCAGATCGGAAGAATACTGTCCTTCTAGACATGAGGATTCGTTGTACCGCCTTGTTTCTAACTGACATTCGTTATTTTGGCGCCAAATGGCTTTATTTTGCAAAGGGATTGGCACTCGCGATCTGATGGTCTAGATCACGACGAAAAAAAACAAACTTCATGCATTTCTTATTTTTGATAATCATAGGCCTATTATCTCCCTGGCGCCCTTGCAACCCGAGGAAGAGAGTGTCATCTTGAATTAAGCCATTTTAGGAGGAAATAATTTCAATGCCAGGTCACGAGGCATCGAGGGGCGTGGGTGCCAGAGAAACGTCCAGAAGCTTTCTCAAACCTTTATTAACGATTTTTTTCTATGCCCTATTTTTATATATTTATGGGTTTACCCCCTTTTTCGGCATTTTCTTTTTCTCCTTTTTTTCTTTATTAATCGTATTTTCCTCTTTAAATATTTGATATTTTTTTTTTTTTTTTTTTTATATATTAATTTATCATGTTTCGCCTTTGATTATTTTTTACAAAGAGGGAAGCTTGTAATCTTTTGTCTTTCACTTAAAAGTTTTTCTAAATTATTTTTAAATTACGCACAGACCATGACGGAAAGATAAATCGTTGATATATGTTATTTGGTACATTTAATGATATTAATGATTAGCCAAAAAAAGGAAAAAAGAAAAGAAATTAATGATGAATTCAATTCTTGGAGCTTGAGATTAGGTTAAACCTATTTAGGACCATGTTTTTCCTTTAGTGGGCGAAATACCTAAAGAAATTTGGTTATCATGAACCTATTATTAGAAAGAAATGGAATAAATTGCATTCCTGCTAAGCATTCTCCACAAATAAGTGAATTACAAATGCAGGTTAAATTCTTTTTTCGAAATGTTTGTTATGCTACCTCTCGTTGTCTTTCTCTTTCTCTCTTTTTCTCTGTCTTTCTTATTTCTTCTTCCTTTGCCTCCTTCCTCTTCTTCGTCCCCCTCACCCCTCCCCCTTTTCTTTCCATTTTCTCCCTTCCTCTCCCTCCAGTCTTCCATCCATTTTCTCTGTTTGTCTGTCTGTCTTCCCCTCTCTCCCCCCCTCTCTCTCTTCCTCCCCTTCCCTCCCTCTCCCTCCCCTCCCCCTTCTTCGCTCCCTCTCCCTTCCTTCCCTTCCTTCCCTTCCTCCCTCTCTCCCTCTCCGTCTCCATTCTCTCTATCTCCCTCCCCCTATCTCCCTTCCTCCTCCCTCTCTCCCTATCTGCCTTCCTCCCCTCTCTTCTTTTCCTCTCTCCCCTCTCTTTCTCCTTCCCTTCCTCCCCCCCACTGTCTCTCCCCTCTCCCACTCACTTCCCCTCCTGCCCCCCTCCTGGACTGATACAGGAAGGGAGATGTAAATATATCAATATTGGGGATAACTTTTAAGAATCAGTAAAAGATGAGTTAGTGACCGAAGGAAACGACTATAAGAGTAGTTTAGAGGGAAAAATGACTGGTCGCAACGTGCTAACCTGAGCATGGCCGGTTCGACAGGTTCGTAACCTTCTTTTTCCGGTCTGGTTATTCCCCTTTTTATTATCTAATTATACGCATGCAGGCATTCATAGATGATGTAGAAGAACAATTTTGTTTGGTTTGGTTTTTAGTTTCATTTCCTGTGTCCTTCGCTTCCTTTACTCATGTCTCCCTCCTTTTCCATTTTCCTCTCCCCTTTCTCTCATTTCCCCTCCTTCCTTCTAAGGTCCTTGGCCGCCCGGTATTCGTGTCACGTGATGTACCGGACAAAAATTAGGGCGTGTGAAAGATGATTTCGCTGTTAAGACTAATTACCGGTTATCATCAACGACCCCGTTCTGATGTTGGGGTTTGGGGAATTTGCAGGATTGTTGTTTCATGAATGTTTCAGAGTCGCAGCGCGCGAGTTGAAGTATGTTCCATTACTGTTTTTTTCTCTCTCTCTTCTTTCTCTCTCTCTCTCTCTCTCTCCTCTCTTTCTTTATCTTTTCTATCTATCTCTCTTTTTCTTTTCCAAGTGCGTTATAGTCTGTCACGATTTCATGTTGTCCTTGCGTGAAACGGCAGCAACTGTCAATAATATAACACGAACAAAAGCTTTCGTAAGTCACGCTTTGTTCCCTCCCTCTCTTCCACTCTTGAATTCCTTTCTCTCTTCTCTCTCTCCGTTTCCATTCTTCTTCTTTCCCCTTTTCCCTACTCTATTTTTTTACTATTCCCTCTGCCAACCGCCACCGCTGTGTCTCGCCCTCGTCCTTGTCCAGGACTTCCTTACGTTTCTCGCTCATTCTCTCCCGCTAACCTCGATATTATATTGTCCTTTTTATGGGCGTGGTGCGACTAGGGTGGGTATTGAGCAAAGGCTCGAGTGCGAGGAGCTGGACGAAAATTAGTATCCTTTGATGAGTCACGGGTGAGAGACGCAACCCACGCTTGCGCTCATGGCCCGTTAAGGTCACTCAAGGATCAGCGCACGTGCCACTTTCACCCTTAATGATCTTTATGCCTATGTTTGGGCCGGGTTTCTGTTTTTCGAGTTAATTTACCAGTCTTTACTCATATTTTAGTAATAACTTGAATGTGTTATTTGATTTTTTAAAATTATTTTCTGCGTAACACTAGTTTTGAAGTAGAAGTGTTGCGAAGAACAGAAAACCGATTAATTTCCCCTTTTTATCGACTGTTACTACTAGAACGTAGAGATTAATATGTTCCTGGTAACGGGTGCTTGACGGAGTATCAGTTCTAGTTCTAGGGTTTTAAGAAAAATCTGCGAGTCAGAAATATAAAGGATGCTTGATTTGGAGTTTTGGCTGCGTGCTGCGGAGAGGGGAAGGGGGGGGAAGCTCGTGAGGACGGTCAAGGAGTGCGTTCAGAGGGACCAGGTCCCATACTTCTCGTAAGCAGAACTAGTTTTGAAAGGAGATTCAGCGACGAATTGACCGTAATATACGATCGGATTAAATGCCGCGATCCAGCCCTTGGATAGCGCCGAGAAATTTCATTACCTTAGATGTATCCTAAAGTCAGTCGAGATCATCATAGTCAGAAAAAGTCAATTGCCGTTGGAGCAGGAGCTCAATCCAGGTGATCTTGGCCACCGACGATGCTGAGGGCTTGACTGACGGGCGTAGGGGGTGGGCGGAGGGCGCCATCACATGTATTTGACGGGATAGGTTGCCGTGACGAACAGAATTTCTTTGCAGTAACAAAATGTCTTAATTTTACTTCTATCTGGGGAAGGATCCACCTGTCACACCACCTCGGTGCTGTGGCGAAAAAGAAATGGACAATGTTTTCAGTGTCCGCAAACATACTCTTGCTGGGTCGTCCTATATTTTTGTTAGTATTGCTGAAACTGCATTCATTGCAGTGCTGCTTTAATTATATATATATGTATTTTTTGTCATTTTCCTATATTGCATACTATAATTATACCCCTACTTTAGCATAGGTTTACATAGTTCTCAGGTTAATACTGAAAGTATTACTATGGTCTTCATTAATTGATTATTATATATTTGAATTTTCTTGTCAGTCTTCAAAATAAAATATTGCGCTCCAGAAACAGTGATACATCGTTGTGTTTATTAATGCACACTCATATTAGTTTCTTAAAACATTTCAGATCATGGTCAAGGCCGTTGGGATCGACTTGGGAACAACGTACTCCTGCGTCGGAGTCTTCCAGCATGGCAAGGTGGAGATCATCGCCAACGACCAGGGCAACCGCACAACGCCCTCATACGTCGCCTTCACGGACACCGAGCGGCTCATTGGAGATGCTGCCAAGAATCAGGTCGCAATGAATCCCAACAACACTGTGTTCGATGCCAAACGGTTGATTGGGAGGAAATTCGAAGACTCGTGCGTTCAGGGGGACTTGAAACACTGGCCCTTCCACGTGATCAGCGACGGAGGCAAACCCAAGATCGCGGTCGAGTACAAGGGGGAGAAGAAGACCTTCTTCCCAGAGGAAATTTCTTCGATGGTTCTCATCAAGATGAAGGAAACCGCAGAAGCCTACCTGGGCGGAATCGTCAAAGATGCTGTCATTACCGTCCCTGCCTATTTTAATGACTCGCAGAGACAGGCAACTAAGGATGCTGGTACCATTGCCGGCCTCAATGTCTTGCGTATCATCAATGAGCCAACAGCAGCCGCCATTGCGTATGGCCTGGACAAGAAAGTGGGAGGTGAACGAAATGTCCTCATCTTCGATCTGGGAGGTGGTACGTTCGATGTCTCGATCCTTACCATTGAAGATGGCATCTTCGAAGTGAAATCAACAGCTGGCGACACTCACCTGGGAGGCGAAGACTTCGACAACAGACTTGTCAATCATTTCATGAATGAATTCAAGCGAAAGTTCAAAAAGGACTTCATCGAAAACAAGCGTGCCGTTCGCCGCCTTCGCACAGCTTGTGAACGAGCGAAGAGGACACTTTCTTCATCTACACAGGCCAGCATTGAGATCGATTCCCTGTATGATGGCGTGGATTTCTATACCTCTGTCACTCGTGCCCGGTTTGAGGAACTGTGCGCCGACCTCTTCCGTGGAACCCTTGAACCCGTGGAAAAGTCCCTCCGTGACGCCAAGATGGACAAGGCTCAGATCCATGAAATCGTTTTGGTTGGTGGATCTACAAGGATACCAAAGATCCAGAAACTCCTGCAAGACTTCTTCAACGGAAAGGAGTTGAATAAGTCCATCAACCCAGACGAGGCCGTTGCTTATGGAGCTGCTGTCCAGGCAGCAATCTTGGTAGGAGACAAGTCTGAGGCTGTGCAGGACTTGCTGCTTTTGGACGTAACGCCCCTCTCATTGGGCATTGAAACAGCAGGTGGCGTGATGACCGCTCTCATCAAGCGCAACACAACCATTCCCACGAAGCAGACCCAGACCTTCACAACCTATTCAGATAACCAGCCAGGTGTACTCATCCAAGTGTACGAGGGCGAGCGAGCCATGACCAAGGACAACAATCTCCTGGGGAAATTCGAGCTCGCCGGCATTCCTCCAGCTCCGCGAGGCGTGCCGCAGATCGAAGTCACATTTGACATTGATGCCAACGGCATTCTAAACGTCTCTGCCATTGACAAGTCGACTGGCAAAGAAAATAAAATCACCATAACCAATGACAAGGGTCGCCTCTCCAAGGAAGAGATCGAACGCATGGTTCATGACGCTGAGAAGTACAAGGAGGACGACGAAAAGCAACGGGAACGCATTTCTGCCAAGAATAGCCTCGAGTCCTATTGCTTCAACATGAAGTCAACAGTGGAGGATGAGAAGTTCAAGGATAAGGTCTCCGAGGAAGACCGCAACAAAATCCTTGAAGCTTGCAATGAAAGTATCAAGTGGCTTGATGCCAATCAGCTTGGGGAGAAGGACGAGTATGAACACAAACAGAAGGAGGTTGAGGGTATCTGCAACCCTATCATCTCGAAGATGTACGCGGCTGCAGGAGGAGCCCCAGGCGGCATGCCAGGCGGTGCCCCAAGCGGAGGCGCATCTGCTGGCGGCCCAACCATTGAGGAGGTCGATTAACTTGATTCACTTCCAATAGAGATGTCTTTTCACTGTAAACCACTTTCTCAAGTTAAAAGTGTCCATATACACATGGATAATGATTACTGCAGCTGCGTTTGAAAAGAAAATGTAATATATATATATATATATATATATATATATATATATATATATATATATATATATATATATATATATATATATATAATAATATATATTTAAGTTCTGTTGATAATTGGAAAAATCAAGCAATTCCTTTCCGTTTCAGAAGAAGAAAAAATCACACAGCCTGTGGTTCACCCATTTTCAGTTGCGTATTGAAGTTTTCGAGGAATGCAATAGTTGCTTTTACATTTATGAAATAAGTAATTATATATTCAAGTTACCCAGCCTAGTTTGTAAGGAAAAATAAAATTTTCTTTATGAACATTGAAATGATAATATCACATGTAACTGAATTATAGTTGTCATTGATTGTTGACTTGTAAATCAAATGTTAAACCAACCGCAAAATAAATATTGCTGCGTATACAGGGAAATTTAAGGATTATTGTTATTTCGGATTGCTTTGGAACATTCCATGTACCATTTTATTTTATTATGGAGCAACATATAAAGGAACACCTTTATTTTCTTTTATGAAAGATAACCTGGTTACATGTTAAAGTGATTGAGATAAGCATAAAGATTTTATTTTTGTTTTGGTGATCGAAAAGAACATAAAACTGGTTCACCTTTATTGCCAGCGATTGTTTCCTTACAGAGTACGTGGTTCACCTAAATTGTGTTACTGCAACATCTCATGTTCTGAAATATAACATTTAGTATTTTGACGTGGAACAGAGCCAAAGATTCTTGTTAATTTAGGGGTGAATGTGCTCTGAAGTACAATATAGCCTTGCAGAACTCTGATCTAAGATAGTAAACGTTCATAAAATTTCCAATTTATTACAAGAAATTATATATGGAACATTTATTACCCATTCATCACAGTTTATTGTCTTTTTTTGACTAATAAAGTCAAATAACTACATGTGTTTTCTATTGCCTGTTACGCTACACATGGGTTTCTTATTTACATAGGATGAGCTTAAGAAAATTGAAGACAAAGAAAAGCTCCCAAAAAACAAGAAACAAAGTCTAATGAGAACACTTGTAATCATTTCCTGCCTTTCTTATAATGGTTACAGTGTTAAGTAATCAAATTAAAATACCTTGATCATGACAGTCTAGTAATATTTGAAGAATATATAAATGCCACCAGTAATTAACACTTGTGGTGGAATGGGTAATGAAACAGTTATATTCCTCTTTGTATATAATGTGTTTATTCACTATATACACTAACAATGATCCATAGAGCAATTCAAGCGAGCAAGAGCAACCAGCAATAAAGCTAATATTCATATGTCAATGAAAATATACCTGAGTACTAGTAATATATATAAGAATAGGATTAATATATATCAATACATATATCTAAAGGTTATGAAAGGTTGAACTTCCCACACCTGTGTCTGGTAGATCACAAATTGATTTGTTAGATGTATGAGGCTCAAATAACTTCATGAGTCCCTAGGAGACTGCTGTTCTGCCCAAGTTTTTATACAAAAATCAATTCCTCTGTCTTGATCATACAGAATTGTAAAAACATATATAATGTCTAACAATTTCCTTCTTAACAAAGGCCCCCAAAAAAGCAAAAACAAAATCTGACTCTTTACAGTGCTCAAAAAATTATTCCAAACTAATGATGCCTGGTAAATTTTTACCAGAGTCATTTGTTTATCAGTACACTAGACTACAGCAAGTCAAGTTTGGTATTAGTATGTTTATTGTATACTCTGTCGGTGTTTGTATTTGTGTGGACATTCAGGAAATTATTAAAACACACTGTAGGTCAAGATAACCCTGGGATGTTTTTGATTTATGTTTAACAGCTCTCTACTGCCCATGTGCACAATAACTGGCAAGTGAAAACATTTCACATGGTAGAAACTGGCAACTAGCAGCTCAGCAGTGCAATGTATTGTCCATTCACAATGAGGGAAATTTGACTGTTAGGGCAGTGAACACATTTGCATTGTATATCAACACAGGATTCACATCTGCGCTAAGAAAATGATTTAAAATTTGCTGGAATAATCATTGCAGAAGAGAGAAATTTCCAAATGGGCAATTCTGTGTGTAAAGTAATTATATTTTTTGTTCAGGATATGATTATATGGTAATACTTTAATTAATGTACATGTGTCAGTATGAATTACCATTGCACTTGTACTGTGTGCTGCTCCACATTATTCTTACTCTTACTTCAGCAAGATCTGAAAAAAGTTGCTCAAACTGATCACTCTATCTTCCACATTCAATAAGATCCTAACTGGTTATGGGTCTTAGAACAGTTAGGACACAACCTACAAGAAGAAATGTCCAGCACTGAAGAAATGAGCACAAGAAGAAATGTTCAGTAGTTCCCAGTGAACTGCTCCCATCTGAACTCGAGATTGTTTCTTGTTCTTTCCCCTAAAGCTTGTAAGTCTCAGCTTGCAATTCTTGATGAGGGTCACTGGCTCAGTATCTTCTTTTAAATTTCATATTTTTTTTAGTTTAATCCCCAATCATTCATCAGTCCAACTCCCAAACCAAATAAGTAATACTCCTGCATTAATATAGAATCTTAACACTTTTCACTAGTCAGTGTTTACAATTGCATGCTTCTGTGTAGAAGTCTATTCATTCTGAAGTCTCTAAATGAAAAGATTCTTTGATTCAATCTCTGCATGCAAACATTATCCAATTTCAGACTTACAGAAGGAAAAATCATATCAACTGATTATTCAAAAACTGCTTTACTGACATATGTACTTCATTAAAAACAAACTACTTAAAATGAGAGAAAGTAATGTTCTAGGTGTTATATCATGTATTTTAATGCAAACCATTTATGACTTATTACAATAAGCATTTAATTTAGAAAAAGCAAACATTGCTGTTAATGCCTGTTCCCTTTTCTCTTCTGAACATGTGATGAACTGCTTTTTATCAACAATTATCAGACACATTTTTTGACATGTGAATAACATGCACTTTAGATAAAAAAACAAAGTTCTAAATGTGGGCATTCTTAATCTAAAAGGTTAGTTAAGATATGCAAAAAGCAAGTGGGTGATGATAAAACTTTATTTTCATATATTTTTTTTATTATAATCTTTTAATAAACTTTAAATACATGTCATGTACATCCATAAAAGATTTTTTATTCACTCAATATATGTCACAAAAACTGTGTTATAGAATACCTACAGATTATTTCATCTTCATGCATATTACTTCTTGAAAAAAAATCAGAAAACCTTACTCTGACTAAGCTTTATTCATACATGCAATGCAAAGAGTACAATGTTTTTTTCTTTCCTTTTGTTAATCTTCAGTATAACAAATTACCAAAGCTTAAATGACTTCATTATTATAGAATCAGGATGTACTCAAATG
>NW_020868972.1:539562-557062 GCF_003789085.1 Penaeus vannamei
TGAATGAGATGAGAGAGTAGAATAAGAGAGAGAGAGATGTGAGATCACATGAGAGAGAGTAAGAATAGAGAGATTAAATACAGAGAGAGGTGAGAATACATAGAGAGAGAGTAGAATGAAAGAGATATCAGAATGAGAAGTAGTAGAAGAGAAGGATAACATATATATATACTATATATTACATGAGAGAGAGAGAGAATGATAATGATATATACAATACTATATCTAGAGAGAAAGACCTGAAGAAGATAGATTAATACATCATATCAGAGAGAGAGAGAGATGATATACATAAATACAGATGAAGAGAGAGAGAAGATACATACTACAGAGATAGATGAGAAGTAAGTATGAATGAGAGAGAGAAGAGAGATGATAAGAGAGAGATGAGAGAGAGAGAGAGAGAGAGAGAGATAGAAGATGAGAGAATAGAGAATTATATAAAGAGATGTAAAAGAGATGAGGAGAGAGAGAGAGAAGTGAGATAATAATAGAGTAAATTAGAGAGAGCTAGAGAAGAAGAGATAGAGAGAGAGAGAGAGAGAGAGAGAGAGAGAGGGGAGAGAGAGAGAGAGAGAGAGAGAGAGAGAGAGATGTCAGAATATATACTATGAGAGAGTAACAATAGATTAGATATGATGAATAGGAGTAGAGAGAGCTATATATAAGTAGATGAGTAAGAGATAGATAAAGAGAGACTGAATAGATATACATAATAAAAGACTAATGAATAGAGACGATACAATATTTAGAAGATTAGTATAGTAGATGAAGAGAGAGAGAGAGAGAGGAGGATGAGAGAGCACGAAGTAAGAGAATAGTAAGAGATATGAGATAGAGAGATAGAGACTGATGAGATAGAGAAGAGAGAGATGTAGACGATGAACAATATAGATAGTTAGAGTAGAGAGAGCTAAGATATTAAATAGAGCAGATAGAATTAGAGATATATAAAGAAAAACATATTAAAATATAAAGAATAATAGAAAATGGGTGGAGAAAATATTAAATAGATAATATAAAATAAAACTATATTGAGAATGTACTTGAATGGTATTAGAGACATATATATGATATATAAAGATAAACCTACAAGAAGAGAGAGAGAGATAATAGAGAGAGAGAGAGTAATAATAATGAGAGAGAGAGAGAGAGATAAAGAGAGAGGGAGAGGGAAAGAGGAGGAAGGAGAGAGAGAGAGATATAATAAAGATTTAAGAGAGGGATAGAGAGAAAAGAGAGGGGGATAAGAGAGAGAGAGAGAGAGAGGAGAAGGAGAGATGAGAGGAGAAGGAGAGGGAGAGGGAGGAGGGAGAGGGAGATGGAGAGGGAGAGGGAGAGAGATGAGGAGAGGGAGAGGGAGAGAGGAGGGAGAGGGGAGAGGGATGAGAGAGGAGAGCCGGCAGAGCGGAGAGGGGGCGAGAGAGAGAAGAGAGAGAGAGAGAGGAGAGGACGAGGAGAGAGAGAGAGAGAGAGAGAAGAGAGAGGAGAGAGAGAGAGAGAAGAAGAGAGAGAGAGAGAGAGAGAGAGTGTTTAATAGGTAGTCTAGAAGACAAGAGGACGCATAGAAAATGTATTGAAAAGAAATTGCTGTGTACCATATAAGTCTGAAGTTACTTTTTCCTACCTAAACACAATGAAAAACAACAGTACACTTTCTTTGTATAAAATGTATGTATACTCTTAAACATAGTAGTTCCTTATCTAACTTTTAATATATTATATATAACAAGTATAAGATAACATGAAAGCAATATACACAAAATCCTTTAAGAACATGCTAAATAATCCATAAAGATACATACATTTATGAGGAGGACCATCATAATCCCAGTATCTGTGCCTCTCTGCTCTGCGCGATCTGTACTGGCGGAGTTCCTCCAGATCTTCTGCATCCCAAGACTTCCACTTCCGTCTGTGGTGAACTAAGTGGTGCTGAAAGACATGTTCTATTAGACCCCAGTGCTTAGCAAAGAACACATTCTTTCTTGTACAACTTTGAATTTTCAAAAATTTAAGATAAAATCTGCCCAAGTAAAAGACTTGAAAAGTTGGGGTAATCTGCAGCTAGAGGGTAAGATGGGCAAAGGAACTGCAGTCTATAGGGGTTAATATCATAGTAGACATTTTTTTTTTGCTACTATAGGGTAAATCAATACTCTGACTTGTGCGTGATTCCTTGCATGTGTCAGTGTGTGCGCGTAAATGTTCTTGTTATTCTTCTTTCCTCCTTTTTTTCTTATTCACAGTTCTTGTTATCTAGAAAAATAATCTAAAGCACACCCAAACTAGTAAATTTGCTGATAATATGAGGCAACACTTAAGGATTGATATTTCATTGAGAAAATAATCATACTTACCAAATAATCCTGATTTCTATACTCTCTTTCAAGTTTTTTCTTCAAGTCTTTCACTAACTCTGTTTTTGGTTCATATGGTATACGATTCCTCTGCAAGATTTCCTCATCCCCATCTGAGAAAAAAACAGGAACTGACTGCCTCCTAGGTAAGAAATTTCTTAAGCCATGATCCCTTGGTATTTTCATGTGTCTATGATGACATATTGCATCATAAGAATCTAAGTCAGTGGAATCGCAATGATAGCAATATCTGTCATCCACAGAATACGAGCGTCGACTCTGTCTTTTGCATAATGCACACAAGTCGTCATTATACTTTTTTCTAGATGGACTGATATTAAAGGACCTAGTTCCTGGGTCTCTCACTCCAGAGGTAACAAAATCAGAAGCAGAGTTCATTCGTCTGAACCTTGGGCTTGTGGGATATCTGAATCTTGGAGATTCACAAAGTGTACATCTTTCCTGGTGAATTTCTTGAACAGGATTCCTGCTTTCTGACACTGAGGAAGTGCTGTCATAATCATCCCCATCTTTTTCTGAATAATCATCATGGCTTTCTGAATCATGAACTGAACTGTTATGACTATGCCTCCTTTGAAAAGGATCTGGCCTTTCATTTATACCTGTCATTTCTGGATGCTTTGATTTTTCATGCCTAGTTTCATAATCATCCAGATTATTATTTCTTCTCATCGGATTACGTTGGCTGGTCTCTGCATGAGGGTTCTCATGTGATACATCTCCAGAATTTGTTTTGTCTGAAAACTGGACTCTCTTCTTTGATATATCCTCAGTATTTTGTTTATTACTCTCATTTTCATTACTGGGAGATGTCTTTTGTCTGCCTTTACTTTCTTCCATGTCATTCTCCTTAAATGTAAGCTGGCTTGGTCTCCAATTTGCATCTAATATTGATATTCCTCCTCTGTTATCTTTTGAGGCATAGATTTTTCTTCCATTGAGCCCACCCCTGGGTACTGTGCATGTTGATGTTAAAATGTGACTTGTCTCTCTAACATCTGCTATTGATGGTTTACCTTTAACTCTACTCTGTTTAGCCTTATTAGCAGGAGGACCTGAACACTGACATTTTGGTCTCATATGATTACAATTAAGTCTGGTCTTTAGCTGATTCCCCATGACAGTCATTTTTGCGTGTGGTCTTGTTTCACTACTTTTAGACTTATGGTGCCTTAGTTTCCTATTAGACTGGGAGATCTGGTTGAAGGAAGGTGAACTGGATAAAGACATCAGTGTGGGTTTTTGTCTTCTTGTGGTGGTGTCTATCCTAACTGGACGGAGTTTTTCCGCTTTTCTGAAATAGATTTGTCACCAATTGAAAACATGGCTATTGAGAGTCATCTTGATAGATATATATATCATCTAGTACAATCTAAATAAAATATTGGTTCATATGATTTTAATCTTACATGTAGATTAAATTATGCAAATAATATTTATAAATTATTTGAATACATGAGGAATAAAATACTTACGTGCTAATTACTGGTCCGTAAAATGTAACTTTCTTCTGTGGCTGGACAGACTTCCAGTCAACTCGAGACTTTTCCTGTGCATTTTGCATCTTCTTGGACCTTTGAAAAATAGGCAAACACTACATGTTACATATACATATATTAACATTTCATATAAAAAAATTGTATTTCACACTAACACCTTGGCGATAGGGCACGTTTATGGCCCTTTGGTCATTAGGTGCCGTGCTTAATTCACCTATTCTGCTCCCCAGCAAACAATTTGTTCTCTCAATGACCTCCACCACTCACCTAAACCCTAACTGCAGTGTCAGCGCCATGAGACCTCCTCACACGCCACAGATTTTAAGGGGTAATGAATTATCATTTCCTTTCCTATACCAAGCAGTCCAACTGACCTGAATCCCAAAACAAATCAAAAGATAATGTCTCATAATGAAGAAATTAATATAGATATATCTGAAAATATCAAACTTAGTGATAAGAAATGCACGAGAATATTGATTACTACATAAGTAGATTCAAACCTCCATGCAGACCAAACTCTACAGTCTGATGGTACTTTACATACTAACTTGAATCTAATAAATGTGCCCTGTCACTTAGGAACACCAAGGTGGAATTTCAGATCGGTTTTGGCTGTTGGTACAAAAGGGCATCTTTCATGCATTTGCCAGTTATCCCCTCTTCCGGCAAGTTTAATTTACCAGTCTCCTATAATTCATTTACTCCATATATATCACACATTTTTACTTTGATAGACCTCAAACCCCGTGTGTGTTACTGTGTCATGGTCAAATTTCTGCAAAAGACTGCTCAAGGCTGACGCACCGCAGGCACTGAGGCAACCGAATACAATTCAAATTCGAGACGGTACGAGCTTTCATATAACGCCTCCATATTCTTGCCCAATGTTACACCTTCGTCTACACACATAACATATATTCACATCTAAATTTTGCAAAATTCCACGACCTGTTTCCGTAATATTCCCAAATAACGGCACAACCTCTTCGAGACTTCACATACCTGTCAACGTCTCCTAGAGCCATCAAAAGTATTTGTTTGTTTACGTTTAGGCGTTCGTGTAAGGCTGCCCCTTGAATGCGCATGCAAACTCCAGAATGGCCAATAATGGCTATATCATGAATGCGTCTATTATATTATATTTTTTCTACTCCAGACCACTATGATTTTTAGTTGTTATCGTAATTTAGATATATGTTGTAATCTTTTATGATTAGTTCTATCGCTTATGGTTTGCATATTAGATGATATCGTCGTCCGAAGATATTCCCATCTCATTTCTACTGATTTCACATGAAATCAAATTTCTACCGATTTTATATGAGATAGACTAAATGCATTCTGTTGAATATCTATTAATCTGTTTGATATCTATACGGGCATCACCCAGTGACTTGGGCCATTTAAAATCATGTTCCCCTTACTTGAAGGAGCTGATTAAGGTAAAAATCCCAATTTAAGAAAAGTATATTGGTGCCTTGTGTGATTATTGTTTTTTTTTTCTTTACTACTACTGCCTACTACTACTGACTACTACGACTACTACTAACTACTACTACTACTACTAACTACTACGACTACTACTAACTACTACGACTACTACTAACTACTACTACTACTACTACTACTACTACTACTACTACTACTACTACTACTACTACTACTACTACTACTACTACTACTACTACTACTACTACTACTACTACTACTACTAACTACAACTACTAACTACTACTACTACTACTACTACTTACTAAGTAACTACTAACTAACTACTAAGTAAATTTTAATAACTAGGATGGACAACAAAAGAAACCTTCAAAATACATCGATGATACTGGAAGTAATTTTTAGAGTGACGTACAGTGAAGTGCATCAGAAAGCCGAAGTTGAAAAAGCTACTTTCATATATTTTTAATGAAATCCACAATGCATTATATATATATATAAGAGGTAAAGTGTGTTAAACTTACATGGAATGGAATGGAAAACACATAAAAAATTAAAACTGGAAAAAATATACTATGAAGTTGATTATACAAAAAATGTAAAGGACAAAAGCCTTAACTAACTGTAACTACAATTATACCCAAGACAATCTGTTAAAGTAAAATTGTCAGATAAAAAAAATCCAACTTATAAATACAATTCTTTACAGTACACAAAAACACACTGTTTAGATTCAGTGGTTTTAGTTTTCATGTTATCTGATAATTTGACTGTTACAGTTGATCTTCAGCTTAGCACTGCTCTTGTTAATATTCTGATCTTAATGACTTGTGGACTTTAAACGACACAAAGTGCAAGAGTAATGATGTCCATTTAAACACAGCTGCAGTCCTCAATTAGTGGCTCCTACAAAAAGACAAGTAGGGTCCAGGAGTTAGGTCATAAAATGACACATGGTTGAGGCATCTATTGAGATCGCTGCTTGACAAATTAACCAGTCAGGTTACAAATCTTGGAGAAAAGGAAACCAGCAGACTCATTAACTTTCACAAGAAATCTGGAACAGTTAATTAATGCATATAAGTAGTAGTCTACTTTTAGAATAGCAGGTAGAGCTTAGAAATGAAAGGTAAAAAGTTACTTTTAGTTATAAAACATGGCTAAAAAGCATGTAAATCATTTTGACTGATTTGTTTGACAAATAATTCAGACAATTTTTTTCAGTCACTCATTTCAAAGGGGGAAATTTTCTTCAATTTCTAAGTGAAATCAAAACATTCCTGTATAATGATCCATATTTTGCCTCATTTAGTCTCACTCAGTCTATTCAACATTATTCATTTATGAATCAGATCATGTATTCCAAAAAAAAATTATGATCTGCAAAATGACAGATTTTACAATGCCAATAGTTATAGAAAGGAAGATCTTATGTGCCAAGTACTGTGCTCTCAAGTCTATATTTTTTATTTATTGAAAAATTTCTGCTGTGTCAACACCTCAGGTCATTAGCGTGGTATACAAACTGAAGCAATAGGGCTAGGCTTAGGGGCAAAGCCCCAGGCAAGGAATGGTCATACAGCACTTTGATAAATGTTAGTGTGATAGTGAAAAGGTTAAAGAGAAAATTACAAATGGAGTATGAAGGCCATTCAAGACTGATAGAGCCAGTCTTTCATCCTTTCAGAAGCTCTCTCACTTTAGAATGTGGATTGAAGGGAATGAAAAAGAGGAAGAAAAGGAAAGAAGTCCATGCAAAATTAGTTGAGAAGAGGGTTGAGGCCCAAGGTAGGGGTGATCCCCTACCTTAGGCCTCAGTCCCCATCTCCTAAGCTCACCCCATGCCGACAAAGGGCATGGAATTGGGGGGTCTTAAATCCATAGATCCCAAAGTGATCACATGCATTGTCTTCCTCTGTCTAGTATGTGTATTGAGGTCAAGGGAAATATATTACCCATTATCATACTGATCAACTTTTGGATGTGAAATCTTTTTGTTTGGAATATTTTAATACTGAAAAATAGGGCTTACTCAAATAATTGTGCTGGATTTGTTGGCAGGGTGAAAAAGCAGGAATTCACAATGCAACTGACTAAATTTCAAATAAGTCGCTATTTTAT
Organism: Penaeus vannamei; assembly: GCF_003789085.1. Lineage (NCBI taxonomy): Eukaryota > Metazoa > Arthropoda > Malacostraca > Decapoda > Penaeidae > Penaeus > Penaeus vannamei. The sequence continues at coordinate 547,016 of NW_020868972.1, forward strand.
AAATAGGATACTATGAAGAGAACCGCCACCAATAATCAAAGCTTGGCATCAAAGTTTTAATGGTTGGTTTTGCATACTATAGGCAGGTAGAGATGTATTGTGTATATTCTGTATATATATAAATTGGCAGTGTCTTTATGTTCAATATTCTCCACTCAGCAATTCATGGACATATATGGTTACTGTAAAAATATGTAGTAAATCAATATGTAGATAGGACTGCAGTATTTCACTTGGTAAATTGTAAATGTTCCTTATTTTAGCAATAAAGGAAAGGAATCTTAACATTAAAAAAATGAGAATTATTGAATATTATAACCATCATTTACTGCAATAAAGCATTACTTAAGTTACAGCTATGTTTCTCCCTCCTCAGTCTTTGTGTACTGTAGCAAGGTTTTTAACTGATATGAGGCTCACAAAGCCCCGAATATCATACATACCATGAGCGACATTTTGTAAAAAATGATCTAGCATCAAGACCAGGAAGTGGGGTATAAAAGGTAAAGAAACACATACTGCCACTCTTTACTTTATTAGCTAAAGGAAGCCATGAATTTCCTGTCATCTGAAAAAAACACTAAATTTATTTCCTTTAAAACCCACTGGTACAAACTGATCTTTACAGTATGAAACCTTTCATAAAATATTAATATGCAAACTAAATCTGAACTCAAAATATGTAAAGAATAATAACCACCCATACATATACAACAAAACAATACATATAAATAATATATTTAACCTTAGTTATAGAAAGAAAACGAAGGATAATTACTGTTTGCTCAGGTAAAACATTAGATCATTGATCATGCTTCCAGCAAAAAAAGGAAAATATATCAAAATATATAATCAAAAATTAAAAATCCATAAATATATTCCATAGATTACTCACATACACTTCCTGTAAAGTAATCAATACTCTTGATACTTAGGCAATCTTACAGTTATATCTATCTCCTGCAACCAGTCACTCACAAAATACAATGAACACAGTGTTTATCCTACTTTCCAGTTGGATCATCTATACACAGAAATGCATTATTTACAAACAATCAAGAAAAAAAGATATCGCTTGTTTCTTCTCATAGTTTTGTAATAGGCAAGCACATAAATACTTATTATTGAAAGCAAAGTTCATTAATATTCACTCGGGCAAAAGCGTACAGACTGCAGCAGTATACCCATACTTGTTGTAACTACTTTGAGTGCACCTACACCTGGTTGTGTTGCTCCCATACATGTTATTTTCTGCATCTCTTTACTACTAATGCAGTTTTCTAAATAAGAGAAAGGTACAATAATTTGAATTGTGTGACAAGTTTTGAAAACACATTTTTCTCTAAGTTTGTTATCTATTAAGCACATTACAACTGTTTATATCTGCCTGGCCTACAGCTACTTTTCTGCCAAAAAAGGTATATAATTTTGGAAAGGTTCTGGGATTTTTTATATTGCTATTATAACCACAAGATTATTAAGTAATTTAACTCAATACTCAAAAGGTTATCTATTATATACATATTAAAAATACCATAACAAGCTGCTAAACACCTGTACAAAATATAAATAAAGCACAACAGAAGATTCAAGGCAACCATCTAACTTTTGTATTTTTTTCTTTTTTTGAAGACAATTAAAAAGCAAGTTTTAAGCTAACTGATTTCATTTTTTTTATATTTTGAATATTTCAAGTGTATCCAGAGGATATAGCATGCACACATAAAGAGAGAGAAAATCTCATTTGAACAAGAACATTCCTCTCAGAAAGGTATAGGTAAATAGGGTTACTATCACCATAGAGCACTTGCCTGACAATCTGTAAACCAGGTGGCATGCCAGTACCTAACGCCTATCCACATGAATGAGCACCGTCTAATAGTCAGTCTCTGTCAAAGGAGAAAATCTGCAGACACAGTTGCTGTTGCCCATGTCCATGAATCAGTGTCTGACCAAAGTCTGGAAGGTTCTGTTTTCCATCATCCAAAACTAGATCCCCTCCTCTCCCCCCTTCCTCACTAATAAAGGAGGATTATGAATATTAATATCAAGTAATGCTATCCTTTTTCTTCTAATTACTTCTGCTTCAGTAAAAGCAAATATTATTAATTACTTGATGTTACTGATGATTAGGGAGTAAATATCATGTGTCTGGCAGTGTAGCACTACATTCGTGCTTGCACTTCAGCTTTTGCACAAGCAATTTCTTTATTTGTTTATTGATCTAAAAAGTGAGTCATTGAAAAAGAATTCTTGATTGTGTTCATCACAAGGCATTGCTCATTCATGTGGACTGGGATTACAGCACCCATTCAAATTTACTCTCTACGAATTGCATACATACATGGATGCAAGTGAATTCTTTATCAGTGTCTACTACTGTTCAAAAAAAAGTACAGCAAAGAACTGGATTTGCATGTTATGAATGGTCTTTAATCCTTTCTTATGACTGTTAAGCAAGTGAAACAGCATGGCCACATAACTTACTTGATCTTTTTGAACTCCATAACAGGAGTGTGTAAGCAAAACTGGAGGTTAAAGCTCTAAGCACATACTTTAGTTTGCAATTTCTAGCAGATAAAATAACTGTTCAAATAAAAAACTGAATATCTTTAGGCATTTCTGGAGAAATCAGCCTGACAGGGAAGCATGCTTGGAAAGAAACTTCTGAGATGGGCAACTACTGCTTGAACCAATTCCATTTGCAAACTGGTTGTTTAGCCAGTAGCTTGCCCACTCCTGACACTTCTTCTTAGGAAACCCCGCTGATCAGGGCTGCTTATCCATACCTGCCTTTAGTAAAACAGAGGATGTATCTTGTTTAACTATACAACCAAAGATACTTGTAGGCAAACCAGATTGGCAACTAGAAATTCTTATAGCAGAGTAGATTAAATGGAAATGGTAACCTTTTTTTCAATCATCTATTTCTTATTGTAAGCAAAGCCCAAAGGAATGTCAAATATAAGTATCCATTTCAAACACTTTTGCAATCAGAACAAACAAAAATTAGACAGTTGCCTCAAAGCAGTAATAACCTTAATTACAGTGAAGTGCATGGCAAACAACACTCTAGAAGACCTGATAATCTTATATTTATTCTTATACACTGACTGGTAACTCAGTACCTTGGAGAAAAATGTGCAGTGGAACACCTACTCAACTAACGAGAATTAAACCTATTCACAAACAGGAAATGAGCAGCAAAAACATCATTGCCCCTGATTCTGAGCTACTCCTTTTGTTAATACTCTTGTCCAGTTTACATTTAGACTGAAATGGTGCTTACAATGAGTATACTGTTTAACTGATGACTTTCGTTGAAGGAATCGATGCATATACCAAGGAGATCAAGTTGATCATATTAATCTTAACCTCCTTTTAAAATACAGAGAACAATGAAAGAAAAATGTGATTCATCTTCACTTCTTATAAATAAAATCTTTACAGTACTGTGATATTTGCCAGCAGTCAGCAAACAAACCATGAATAATTATAAAAAAGTCAGGTTCATAGAAACAAATTACGGTCACAGTCACATCTTATTTAAGCTTTAGTTTTCAAAATCAACCTATATAATTGGCTGATAAATATAGTACTGACATAATACTATGAATTATTCAAGTTGCCTGCTTAAGTGTAACCACTTTTAATGAAATGTGATACACTGAAATAAAGTTCAGCAAGAGCAAGGTGATCTTATTGTCAGAAAATGATCTGCAAAAATTTCTATACAGTAAGACATTTCACCATAACTGCACTAATAAGAAGCAACAAATAAAAATGAGAGTGATATTACAAATAGTGCAATATATAAAAAATAAAATTAATAAATACAACTTCCAAAGAATGATGGAAAGAAAGGAAATCTGAGAAATGTTGAGCATCAAAAAGACTGCATAGACTATTGTTCTTCATTACATTGTAAGAAACTCACAAAAGACCTGGGGCGGCATTCATGAGAGGTCTAATACTTTTCTTTGTGATTTGCACTGCTGCCACATCTCAAAGTTACTGCTGGTAATAGAAATATTATGTAAATTTTTATAGACCCTATTTTGATATTCTACTATGATAAGATATGAAAAATATGGCAATGGTAATATTACACACAGTATATTTAAATAAGATATGGAATGCCTGCATTTATTGTTATTGCATCAGCTGAAAAGGCATGTGACACTATGTGTTTTTTTTTAAATAAAATACAGCATTAAAAATTAGCATACGGCTCAATTAAGGTTTGATAAATGATGAAATGTGGCCTCAAAGCTTTTATTATTTCCAAAGTGGAATAATCTCCAACAAAGGAAAATTTGCATAAAAACAAATTTAAGACGATCCTTATGCATAAGGACAAAATCAAAGACAGTCCTTATGTTTGTTAATAGAAAATAGCTGTAAAATATAAGAAACAACTAAAGTAATGGTTGATAATCAATCAAAAGGGTCTTCCAATTTTTTTCCCATCATATCTAACCCTGAATTATCTTCAAATTTGTCTATGAATCGGTCAAAGTTTTATGACAGGTGTGGAAGTGTCCCACGCATGTAAGGACAGTCTTAAAACTATAATGCAAATTTACTCAAATTTCAAGATAATTCTCCATCAAATAGGATAGGAGAAACTTGGAAGACCCTTTTGATTGGTTGTCAAACGTTAATTTAGTCATTTCTTATATTTTACAGCTATTTTCTATTCACAAACGTTAAGGCTGTCTTTAATTTTGTGCGTACACAATGATATCAGTAAGATTTATTGCCATATTTACCATATCTTATCATTACAATAGATTATCAAAAAAGGTCTATAACAATTTATATGTTAATTCTATAACTAGCATCAACTTTGAGATGTGGCAACAGTGCAAATCAGAGACAAAATCGCAAAGAAGTCTTAGACCTTTCGTGAATAACTCCCCTACTCTCTATACTTCTGAGAATGTGTACAGGGATCAGAAACAAATTTAAATGACTGAATTATCAATGAGTTTTTAATGGACAATTTAATGCTCTGAATCACTTCAGTCTATTTCAAAGTACTTGCTATTTGCAGAACATAAGCAAGTCATATATGTAGCCATCATCCTGCCATTTCATTGGCAGCTACCAATTCAATATAACAAAATAACTTCATATTCAATTTTGCGCTTTTTTATCCCCTTGCATAGAATTAAAATACAAAACAGATGGTACACAAGTACTTCAAAACCTTCTCTACATAATTAGTATTAATCATTTACAAGAATACTAGACAAAAATGAAGAGTAGTTACATCCTATGCAATGTTGTTATTCTTACAACTTTGTCTTGAAATATGACCTTAATTTTTTATGTTACCAATTCAACAATGTTATCAATTTTCTTTGACTTTTTCTTTTCTTTTCTTTTTTCTAATACTACAACATTTTTCTACACAGTACAGTATGTCTTTATAGGAATTCTGATACTGCTCCAACACATTCCCCCAGAGTGCAAAAATCTCATATGACAAATCACTTAAAGCAAAATATTACATCCGTTACGGCTAATCATTTGTAATAAAGAGAGGCAAAACCCTTACATAACCTTCCATAAAATTTGAAGAAATAAAAAAGAAAGCATGAATTCTCTTCAATACTTGCAATAAAACACAGGCAAACCAGACATTGTCTCTTGACAGGTAGTATTGAGTACAGAAAAATATTGTGGTCTTTGCATCACTCACCTTCACTGGATGTATTTTAACATTACCAGAAATTGAGACCAAGTACAAAAATATCCTTTGAGAAAACTAATTTCTGAACCATTTATACCAGAAAATATCTTTATTAACAAAACTAATTTCAGCATTCAATATGAGGAATTCATACAGAGCAGTTTGATTAATAACTTCTTTGGTCTTCCACTGCTTTTCCAACCAGTGCCTCCTTGTCTGCCATTCTCTGTATCCTTAATTTCTTTTCACTCCAAGCTAGATATCACTGCATCAGTCAGCAATCAGAAAAAGTGCCAACGTCTGGCATCTTTGGTTATGGAACTCACAGAAAGATAACAAAATATAACATCACACTTACCAACTGGAGAACTGTACTCATGTGCTGGGAACAAGCTTTAAGTATCCTTATCATTTACATTCTTTCTACAACATGATTTCATTAAGAAAAAAACAGCATAGACTCTCCTCCTGTCTGAGAACAAACATACACTTGAAAGATGATCATCATCTACTTACTCTAGCCAAAGACATTATTACTGGAACTATTTCCTGAGAGAACTTTTTGCAACAGGACTAAAATCAACCAAGGATACAAAATGTAAGAGCAAAGCTAGTAACTGCAATCATAATGTAAGTGTTCGACTACGCTACATAATAGGAACACCTCTAGTGATGGTGAGGTGGAAAACATCTGACTGCAGATGTAGCAGTTTTGGCACAACTATGATTTTAGATTAGTAAAAAAGTTATGTACAAGCACCAGTCTGCATATGAGGGCTCCTATTTTGCTGAAGTGGAAATATGGGTGCATATATCTGTATAGATGCAAGCACACACCAATTTTCACAGATAATGAATTGTGTAAGAGATATGGCAAACAGGTAGGTCCTGGATGGATCAGTATTGCAAAGATATAATGAATTCTTATACATTTATTTCACATTATCATACTCATATCAAAGTGAAATAATTGAATTATGAACTGGAACATCAATAACAAATGTGTTCTAACAATTACAATAACTATCAGCTACAAACACACTTGAAAGACCACAAATGACAACATTGTCTTCACAAAAGGTATTCATTTAGTTGCATGATTATGTACATACTGTTTATGAATACACACAATTTATAATTTTTGTGAACTATTATATTTCTGTAATGTTGTACATCTTGGTCGACTATTAGGTCACAGAGAAAGGTAGAATTTTACACTATACAGCAGTTAACAGACACAAAGTAAAAAAAAAAAAATAAAAAAGTGGGGGGAGGGCAACATTAAAGGCATACTTATTTTCATGTTCACTCAAGCTGAAATGATGCTGCAGTCAATATGTGACTGACTTGCATATCTTAAACAAGAGTTGATCGGCCTGAACAGATGCCGTCTCCTTAGAAAATAATCATGCTTTTAAGTTTGCAATTCATTATCACACTACTTACACTGGTTCTGTGTCGGTTTTAAGTCTGATTCATTTATGTGATTCTGACTGTGTGCTTCTTAATCAAGAAAAATAAACCATAATTAACAATATGCCAAGGTAGAAAAAATACTTCTTTCTTATATATTTGAATATTTTTGGATCTATTGTCAGTATTCCAAAAGAAACTCAACACATCTTATTAAATTAGAAGAATATAGGTTATGAACAGAAATCACATTTTCAGATCTTGCACAAAATCAACTGCATCTCAACATAAACTCAGGTACATAAAATATCCTAAAAAGAAAGAAAAAAAACAATCACTAATGAATTGCTATTATAAAAATCAGTTGTATAAAAAAAAAAAGTCAAAAAGCTAAACTAGAAAAACAAAACAATACAACAAAAAGAAGATGAAGAAAAAACAAACGCAAAAAAAAAAAAAAAAGTCAGATGCTTAAATCTGAGTTTGGCAAAAAGGAAACCATAAGAGGGCACTTCTGAGTAACCAACAATGCTCATGCACCTCCTTCAATTTGATCCAAACTCCCTCTGGATGTTCCTGTCCCCGTACACCTCAAGCAGCTCCCATGGGGTTAGTACCATCTGCCTGGTTCTGCGTTTTGGCCTTGAAGTAGTGAGTTTCTTTGTACAGGAACCACAGGTTGCTTGCCCACAGGAACACATTCAAAAATCCAAGAATCTGCAATTATAGAAAGAATTTAGAAAAGATGACAAAAAACAGGAAATATTGCTTTACACTCAACTCTTACACCTGGGTTGATGTGACATACATGCCTTGTGAATTTAGTTGATCAATTTTGCTTATACATACACAGGCCCACAAAACTTTTACCTGTTCTACCTGATGAGCTCCCCTGCCCATCCTATTCCTTGATTTTTGGAGATTTCTACTTCTTATTTCTTATTGCTATTAGTCTTGATAACATTATAACAATCTCAAGGTCAATAGCAATAATACCAGAGATAATCACAGCAAAAGAAAAAATTAAACAGTTTCCAGAAAATTCAAGGAATGCCCATATCAGGTGAGGTCAGGTAAGCCTACCAATTGCCTCTTGGTAACTAAGTGCTTGTGAAGCCACGAATGTATAAACAAAATTCACAATCAATTGGTTCAACTAAATCCCATAAGAGCAACAAAAGATGATTCCTAAGATTTTCCTGACAGAGACAGTCACAACAGGTCATCCCCATTCCCCACTCGGGCGCATTCCACAGGTAGCAAAACAAAATGTCATATAAAGTCTAACAAAATAACAAGGAATAAATGCTACACAACATTCTTATATTGCACAGTGCAAGCTGTAGGCCAGCTGACTCTAACTATGCTCCTTTACTGCACTGTATTAACCCAATGCCGATGGGTATAAAAGTTTGGCAAGTGGACATAATAACAGGATTGTTGGCGCGCATCGGCAGTTTCCCGTTTGCACCTGGCTAGTTCGGTAGTTTGCAAGCGACATTTGGAACCTAAAAGCTACTTATTTTTCTATAATTAATAAAAATATTATAATTTTGAAGGTTTACCTTCATTATAGGTGCTATTCCCTAAAGAATTTTATCAAATAAATGAAGCCTCAACTATCGGAGAAAAACAAGCTCCGTCCGACGAGCCAATGGCGCATGAATGGGCATGATATGCTGCCATCCGTTTTTCAGTCCACAACAGCCATGGCATGTACGTACATGCCATCCGTCAGCTAGTGGTTAAAAAGGAAAGCAGGACCATTCCTGTGAGCTGTTTGCTCGCTGTTGAACAATTATATTTTGTCTGGGTTGTGTTATTATATCCTTCCTGAAAATTAGAAGACTACAAAATATAATTTAAATTTGAGCCATTTGTCAGGAAAATAAACATGTAAACACAGAATTTCATGCAATTAATTCTATCCAATAATAATCAAAGCCTTCAACAATTTAGGCAACAACAAGTAAAAATGAAAGTTGTCCACAAACATCTCTTCCCTCTTAGAGAGAAAGCTTTTCTTTTTTTTTTCTTTTTGCTGTAAGTCAAGTTGGACAACTCATGGCAAACTGTAAACACTGTCTTTTAATTCACAAATGGATTACTAGCCCCTCACCTTGCTCTTTACCAAATAATAACAAGCCTGTGTATTACCGTAATGAACATGAGGAGTTAAATAAAGGGGACTACCTGAGTAACTCCCTCCCCCTTCAGATAACATGCTTCTAACAATCAATTCATAAAAAAAAACAAGAAACACCTCATAACCTATGGAATGTGAGCCACAGCACAGGCTGGAGAGCACTTGAGGGAGAGTCACAAATGAGGTTAACAATACAATCAATAAGGTAAGATATCTCCTATGACTTTATCAAGGTTAATTAAAATAAATAAATAAATAAATGCATAAAAAATAATGGTAGCAATGGGTTAAAAATCAAGTAGTACTCACCACAGATATGACTAGCTTTGCATAATTGGGTTCCCTGTCACCAATGCACATCTTGGGTTTACAGAGGTCTGGATTTTCTCCTATGATGTTATTGACACTTGTAGCCATTCCTAGGTTGGTAAGACTGTTGGCCCAAGCACTGCTTCCTGCCAGCCACAAGATGGCAAACAAAACATGGGAAGCACAATCCTGAAACGGAAATCGTAGCTTACTGTTTGGGACCACCATTCAAAAATGTTAAAATATTCACAAGAAAGTATGAGAAAAAAAAGTTTTTTTTAAAGGATGTGGGTAAGTGGCACCAACATGAAAGAAATAGAGACAGAAAAATTCCTGAACTCACCACCAGTGGCACAAGAGGATTGTTTTCATACATGTGGCTGAAATAACAATAGAGAGCCACAGCCCCAATGATGTAGAGGAAGGCCAGCACTCCAACTGCCACGTAGAATTCTGCATCAGATGAAAAGTCTCCACTTAC
>NW_020868972.1:562062-572062 GCF_003789085.1 Penaeus vannamei
GTAAGAGAATTCTTGACTGTAATGTTATAAAAGGATTTATATAGCTAGAAACATTTTTTTACAGACCTCTCCCATATCAATATATATCACAGAAACTGCATTTGATGAACTGTCACTCATACAGAAACTAAAGACTTGATCCAAAAGACTGAAGCACATCTTTGCACACTGACAAACACACACGCATCTTTGGCCATGAAATCTTTCTGGTAAAAATAACTTTTAACCAGTTATAAATGGCACAAAAAATGGTAAAAAGAGAAAAAACAAAGTCAGCCAAAGCATGCCAAAATGTTAAAAATTAATGATACCTGAGTTTCCTCTTGATGAAGAACCTGTAGGAACATGGAATTAAAATGATGGACATGTTATTTACCATCAAAACTATGTCTTTACAGGTCATGTAGACAGAAGTAATCAATATTCTGTGAAGACTGTCAAAAATTCCAAAATATTTGCTAAGCAGAATCTAAAAATATATATAAAAAAAGTAAAAACAAACTAGAAATAAGTCCTCTTTCATTGGGGAAGCACAAGAGAAGTTGCTCTAAAGGATGTGATAGTAAAGCTTCACAAAATTTCATAGGATATGATCAGAAAACTTTCACTCCTGTATTCCCCATCATTATTGTTTTCTGAAGTAATTATTCCAATTATCATAATAATTTAACTAGCTAGCTTGAAATGGATTCAAAAGACTAAATAAATTCCAACTCCAGAATCATGCTACCACTGGTTATCACAAAATACCTCCACTGCTCATCCAAGAAACCAAACCATAAAATATGAAGGTCCGCAGGACAACCCAAACACATCTCGCCAGAAAGATATACACACAAGATCTTACCATCTGCACCTGCCATATAAATATTCATCTCTCCTTAGAAAATAAATTTCCCGCAACTATTCCAAACTCGATTGTTCCAAGAGGTCTAGAACTATTCCTCCCAATCCATGTAAAATACAAGAACCATATCCCCACATAACGTGGATTTCTCATGTGAAGTTTAATCATGGAAATATGATGGTCCAGCACAAAATACAGCAATCACATCTACTTATTTGGTATGCACAAAAATCACTACTTTAAATAATTGTAAATAATCCAATCCTACTTCAAAATAAACTTTTACTTCTGATCATTCACTGCACTTACCTGATACTTGCCATGGTTTAGGTTGAATTTAAGATTAAGAAAATAAAAAATATCACATAAAACAAATAAAAAACAGTGTCTGAATTCTACATTACCAAAATCTCATCCCAGAATATCATCAATATTCCCAAAGGGATATATCTTTTTACTGCACAATTCAAAATGTATCAAAATATGTTGCCCAACAATGATCAAATATCACATTACAGACTTGACAGATTGCAAGAACTCGTCTGAAAGTCATAATGGTTTCAATTTGATCTAAGTTCACATGCTTTGAATCTTTCAGCTGCCATCAACAAGAGATATGCTATACAGAGAGTTATTCTACAATGTCCTAATAAATATCAATAAAGGTGAATTTGCCCCTATATTTGGCTGCCAATCTAAAGTGTAACTCCAAACAGCTTGGAACACATGAAGTATACCACATAAATCAAAGGACAAAATAAGTTTAAAGTGTTGAAAAAGCTTTATACTTTACCTTGTTCCCTTTCAACTGAAGGACCTTGGCATCTGTCCTCTTATTCAGAGTTATTTCTTTATACAAATATACTCACTATTTAATTAACACATTTATTACAACATTTTTGCATTCCGTACTCTTTCCCTACAACTGTAGCTGCCATGACCGATCTACAAATTAAACATAGGTTTACAGAGATTTCTGATCAAGTATTTTCTCTGAAATCACATGATATCTACATGTATCATATTTCCATATGCATACATACAAACACATACTCACATGTATATATATATATATACGTAGATATCAATATAGCTCTAGCCTGGAAAATTTTTAAATTCAAATTTCATTATCAAAAATAGGCCATCATCACCATTTGTCAATTCTAAGAAATTTTTGAGGTAAGATGTACAGCATACAAAATTAGTAATCAAGATTACTATATATTGATGTGCTGCATCAAAGTGAGGCTCTGCCCTCTTAGTGACATCATTAACTTAAATTAAAACAAAGTCAATAACTTACCCATAAACAGAAAGTAACACAATTACACTATATACTAATATCATTGCATCTCTAAAAACAAACAAAAAAACACATACAACAAACTTTATGGCTTCCATATCTATATGAACTAATTTTTGCATTTCTACATTATCTTGTAAATCATAGAGAAATACTGGAAAGCTGTGTTAATAACAAGAGATATGACATATTGGAGAAGAGATGTGATTCATACCACTGCAACCAGTGTAAATCAAGAATCTGAAAAGTTCTAATCAACTAAAATCAAATGTAAAGTAAAATGTTCCTTTCCTTGACTTTTTTTAAATACAAATATCTGAAGTGAATGTATAAAAGATATGAATAACATCGGTTTGGTTCTTGGTCACACTGGCGACGTAATAATAACTCATGAGACATATATAGTAGGTTTTAAATGATTCAAAGTGTGCCCATCTTATTCATCATTATCATAATCAAACATTTGTATGCAGTTTGTTATCTGCTCAATAATTTCCCACACACTAGCTGCAGGAGACAAAACATGACAAGAAGTTAAAGGAGAGAGAGGGGGGAGAAAGAGTGAAAGACAGAGAAAAGAAGAGGGGAGGCTTAACACGTAAAAGCAGAGTGAGCACTGACACAGCCCAGCATTTTCTTAACTCGGATTTACACAGGTTGCTCATATTTTGGGTCAGAAAATACAAGAGAATCATAAGCCATAAAAATTTTGTTATGAAAATAAATACATCTTTGGTAAACCTTTCATGTACAACTTTGCTCTCTTTGCAAGCCCCACCCACTTACAATGGGGAGATGTATGTGAAGTGCTATATTAACCCTTTTGGACCACACTTCCCTATTCACTCTCCCATCAGTTGTAAATCACCCTGAAATTTTACCCAGAGGTAAATTTGGTCTTTCAGGTTTGAAGCCTTCAATTAAACACCAGAAAGTAAGTTTTGTGCTAGTATGTCAAATAATCACCGAGCTGTGAAGCCTCAAAAATGAAAATGTTACACTTTACATAAGTGAAAATGGGTTAAATATAGGACCAACATAAACAACATAGCATATGTTTCTCAAATTTCATAAAGCAATGAATCATGGATTTAAAGATCAATATAAATACAAGAAACATACATAATGACATTTTGAATAGCTCAGCCATGAACGAAGGGAGGCAAAGGGAAGAGGTCAAAGGAAGTGATAGTGTGTGCGGCAGTCTCTGACAACTTTAGAAGGGGTATAGGAAGAGCATTGGGCAGTAGGAGAAGCCACTCAGACACAAATTTGTCCCAGTAGGGTAATAAATGATGGAGTATAGCCCTAAGTGTACTTGAGGCTGAGAAGATGCCAAACTGCTATAGATATATCAACCCCATTGGATCTGGGTGCCTTGCTGCCTGCATGTGGACCAAAATCCAGGCATTGGGCTTAATTGAATGTTGACTCTCCTTGGTGCGTGGCTTGTGGCCCAGCCCACACTAATGCCCATGCACAATTAAGACTCCCCTTTGCAATCTCATTTTCTGCATATGCATATTTTGCTTTTCTACCATTTTCTAAGGTCTATATTTGTCATTTGATAAGCTTTATCAATATAGAAATTGCTTGTTTTCCTTGCACAGACTCCATACCATTTCTCTAGGTAGTCTAAAAAGTCAAGTCAACAATAATAACAAGATAAGATTGTTATTTTGAGTCAACGTATTACTATTTTCATATTTTTTAAGCAATTTTCTATAATACACCTTATGTCTCTAGTCACGGCAGGTAGGAATAGGATCCTGAGCATGGAAAGTGTCCTGGAGTGTCTCTGGAGCCAGTGCTCTTCTATTTATGGCTCACAGATAGTACACTCAACCCTTGTTTACTGCAGAAATAATGCAAGAGTCTGTTCTTAAACACCCACTAAGCCTAATCTTTCTTCTAGAGCTATGTGCACTTGTGGCAAGCCATTCTCTTCACCTAAGCCTTCAGACAAATTTTTTATGACTGAACATTCCTGTCATTCACGCCTTTAGCCAAATTTTTCATGGTATGACAGTCACAGCACCCGGATCCAATTGGCAAATTTACAGTCACTATGTCCAATTCAGACCAAAAGGTAGTTCTGTATTTAGAGGTTAATAAAAGCAGTCTGCTGAGGTCATACTTTCTGTATTTACCCAATACCATTCTGTGTGATTGTAAAGTTTCTTATAGTTGTATTTCAGTAAGTTTTTCTGGGGAGGGGGAAGCAGTGTTTGGATAAATTATTTACAGACATATTAAGAGGAATAAATAGATTTTCCAATTACATTTTGGGGAGAAATTGTTTTATTTTTTGGGTAATTATTTTTACAATGCCGACGCACTCACCAGAGACTAAGTTCCCAACTCCACGTCACAAAATTTATTCAATTGGGAACTGCACAAGGGGAGGGTTGATGGGGGCTCATTGTTTTCGCCTCAATATCATGGCAAGATACGAGATAAAACTTGGGAGCTCCAGGTGGACTTTGGCTGTGGACCGTACTTTCCATAATCTTTTTCCTTAATTCATGGTGTTACCATTTGAGTCTACAGAGTATTTCTTGTACAAATGACAACTTTTAGTCCTCTACAAGAATATCATCTTTAATTTTCCCTATCTTAGTGTGTCCATACAGTAATGATTAACCTTACACTTTAACACACTAACATTTTCACATTGATTTTGCTACCAATGAGGTGAATTTTCTTACGAGTGTAGAATCTGTAGTACAACTCAGCCTGAAAGTACCCTTTCATTTGGGTCTTTGAGCTACATCTGTGCAGCTGGATAAGGTTGAGGAAACTAATGTCTTTTAAGGTCAAACGAGACTACATTTGAGAAGATTCTGGGTTAAAAATGTGGCAAATCTTTGATAAAATAAATTATATATTTTCACTTTTCAAATATTAACATCATTTTTTGACATTTTGATACAGCATATGCCAGGAGTGGCTACATAAATGCCAAATGTATGCAAACACCAAAGATATATTTTCCAATAATTCATAATTTATAGAAATCTTCAATCACTCTTCATAACTGCATTTTTAGGTCATTAATGTAAGGCACATTTTCACTGTTGCATTTCCATTTCACAGAGAATGTAATTATGTAATAGATCCTTGTACATAGTTTGCCAGATCAGATGTTGCGTCAATCCTGTGTTTCCTGACTTGTTATCGAGTCATCTTCTCCTGATAAGCACAACTTTTCTGGAATTTCATATACAGCTAGTAACTGCAATATCACTTCTGTTGGGAAGTGTACATCTTGGAAGATATCTGATGTGGCACTTAAACAACACTATCATTTTAACAGTATTGGATGTGTTCTAGCCAAATCCACCTCAAACTTGATGTGATCAGTATTGGGTACTCCTACAAGCTCCAGTTCTTTCCCACAGTGTCATGGTGTCAGGCAAATACCATTGCACCAGCTGGCAGGGACCATACTGATTGACATGAGTCTGGTGCCAGATACACACTTATCTTATAAACAAGTACTAATATTTTATTTCAGAGACAATATCTATAGTTATTCTTTACAGTACGGATGCACATGCCAGTGGCTAAGTCCCCAACTCCATGTCACAATTTCAACACTCTAAGTTGCCATGACTGGGTGTGCCTAAGGGGAGGGTTGATGGGGGTCCCCAAAACCCCCTAGGAAGCACTGTCTTCACTTCAGTATCCACGGCAAGATAAGAGCTGAAGCTCGGGAGCACCAAGTGGGCTTATGTTGTGGTCGGTACTTTCCATGACCTCTTTCCTTTATATGTGGCATTACCTTTCATGTTTGCAGATTCTTTATTAGTCCCCTACAAGAATATTATCTTTAACTGGCCCTAGCTTAGTGCATCCAAACCGTAAAGATTAACCACATTCACGTGTAAGGTTTCCACACCATCTTCAATTGCACAAAACCCAGCATCAATTTATTAATGAATGTTTATCCCTAGATAATACACACAAGTCTTAGTCTGTACGTCTGCTATAGGTGTGGGTAACAGAGGAAAATACCATAAAATCTGATGTTTAGCAAGAAGCAGCTTTCAGTGATTCATCTTCCCAAAATCAATGAGCAAATATTTACTCTGAGTTTGTCCTCTCTCTCCCAGACTCTTGACATCTTTTCACATGGACAGTGAAGTGACATCCGCATTATTTTGAAGTCATTTGCTGTGACGGAAAACAGGTGACGTCTTCACAAACCTCCTTCAAAAACATTACTGTCTTTTATTCACAGAAAATACAAATCCAGGCAGGAGCGAATTACCTCACTGGGCCATTCACAATCAGCGTGTCATATAAACCCCTACAGCTCAGTGAAGGCCCTAGCTCAACATAATACGAGGCACGGACACCCTGTAAATCAAGCCAATGACTCTGGAAAAGAAAAAGGAAAAAAATATGTATGACAAATTCGGCCCCATCCCTCAGCGAACACTCCCCGGTCCTCTACAACCCTAATTCATCACCCGAATTCTCCCCCAAAACCCTCATGAAACCCCCCTTTTTCCATTACCTCCATCTCGCAAGATCACCACAACCGTTCCTCGCTTAGGCTGCCGTAGGTGAGAGTGGTGATAAGGCTGTCACAAGATCAGAAAACAGTTGGAGTTTTATGCTTTTGCGCGCAGGTCTTCGGGGCGGGCGGCGAGGGTTGCCACTTCGCCTTAAAAATTCGTGTCTAGCGATGGGAAGGTGTCGAGCGGAAAGTCGCTAGGTTTGGGAATTGACAACGAGGTTTAGTTTAGTTTTTATATCTATTTATTGATCCTTATTTCTTATTGGTTGTCATTGTGAGAGGGTCGTTTCTGTATGTTCGTGACGGAGAGTGGTGTTGGGCCTAATTATGGTGGTGAAGTTGATGCTTTATTGCAAATGAATCATCTCATGCTAATTCTCTCTCTCTCTCTCTCTCTCTCTCTCTCTCTCTCTCTCTCTCTCTCTCTCTGATTATATGTTTATCTACATATATCCCTATATCTATCCATCTACCTGTATCACGCCTATCTATCTATGTCTATAACACACACATGTTATATATTATATATATATTATATATATATATATATATATATATATATATATTATATATATATATTGTATGTATGTTTGTATATATACATGCACACACACACACACACACACACACACACACACACACACACACACACACACACACACACACACACACACACACACACACACACACACACACACACACACACACACACACACACACTGTCACCCGGCACACAAAGGTACACCCCCTGTATACCAGAATCGGCCGATGCGGGCACCACAATCATCGTGGTATTCGACCGGCCACAGAGGGAGCTTCTCGGCGCTGGGAACACTGGCCAAGTACACCTGCGTGCTGTTTAACCTTAATGGAAGCCTCTCGTGCGGTTAATGTTGTAGCACGCTCTGGCCATGTTTGTTTTGAGAGTGCAGTATGTGAATCTTTTAAATATATGATATTCTGGGTGAATGTGTCCGCGACTTGCATGTTGTGTGTGAGATTTTATTTTATTGTCTCCATTTTTCAGGAGGTGACAGCGTGTAGTGGCAACTCTACACGAACTTGCAACTAGAACCAATGGTCGTTTATCAAAATAAATTATTTGTAATGTAATTGTACCGTCAGTGAAGTGACGTTGCACGGTTTGGCTATTAAGATCTTATTTTTTAAGCATCTTTTAAAGTGGTTCTAGCACTAAACTGACTAAATCGTACTGGAGTAAATGTGTATCTGTAAACCTGCGAAGATAAGATAAGTGCAACTTCCGCCTCAGTATTGTCTCTTTGTGTCGCCGCCGAATGGGCGGATCCGAGATACGGCGAAGGCCCTCGGCGGCGGCGGCGGCTCCACGCCCTGGCGCGCGAGACGCCTTCGGAACCGACCGAAAAATGCGCATGTAGCATAAGTGGGTGTGTCCATGCATACATATACATATACATGTATATATATATATATATATATATATATATATATATAATATATATATATACACACACACACACACACACACACCACACACAACACACACATATATATATATATATATATATATATAATATATATATATATATATATATATATATATATATATATATATATATATGTATATATTATATACATGTATTATATGTATATATATGTATGTGTGTATGTGTCCATATAAATGCACACACTATTAAAGCAGGTATTGGGATTGGTTGTGAAGAGAGAGAGAGAGAGAGAGAGAGGAGAGAGAGAGAGAGAGAGAGAGAGAGAGAGAGAGAGAGAGAGAGAGAGAGAGAGAGAGAGAGAGAGAGAGAGAGAGAGAGAGAGAGAGAGAGAGAGAGAGAGAGAGAGAGAGAGAGAGAGAGAGAGAGAGAGAGAGAGAGAGAGAGAGAGAGAGAGAGAGAGAGAGAGAGAGAGAGAGAGAGAGAGATCGAGAGAGAGAGAGAGAGAAATATTCAGGGCACTTCTAGACCTTTAATAGGTTTAGGGCAGTAGGGAGGCGATGAGGCAGATGCAGGCAGCACCACATCAATAATAATTTATGCACAGCATAGCGAGTGAAGACGGCGATAAGGCTGGGCGGCCAGAGCAGAGGGTCTCCAGTCCATGAACACCAGTCGCCGAGAATATGAAGGATCTGTATGTTTGAGGTTTTGCAGGAACCGGTATTTGATGGAAGCCGCTCTTACGCTTTGCCCACGAGGAGGCACTTCACTGCGGCGATGTAGATAGGAGATAAAACATAACAGGATAGTGAGAATGACAGCTGATACGAAGTACTTAGTTCATATTGTATCGGGACATCGATAAAGTAATTCAACCAGTGTGACGTATATATATATCATCATAATTACAATATTAACCATTTGCTGGAATGTGCTGCCATCATCCTCTGCTACTTGTGGCCGATCACATGTTTTTCTTTAAAACGCATATCAAAATCACTTCACAAGGAAGCCTCATCTATGCGGTTATAAGCAATGCGCATAGAGATCACATCTCAAATATGTTTCTTCATGTACTATAGTAACTTTAACAGAAAAGTGTATTTATTATCTTACAGTTGTCATCATGTCTATAAGTTATTGCCGTAACATATTGATGATAAAATGTAGAAGACAAGAAGCATGCAAAGGCAATAGGACAGAAATTCGACGACTATCACACTTTTTTCTTTGAGAAACTAATCAAACGGATTCCAGTTGATAACACTATCGGTATCGGAAATGTCTACAGCGTGGTTACCTAAAGTTGGGCGATCTACAGGAAGGTGTTTGACATATTGCCGGGTTACAGCGAAAGCGAAGCCGTACTTTCTTCTCCGAATGGGAGTCAGGAACCGAGATAAGGGTTAACCCAAGACTTGTTATTGGAAGAGGACGAAGGAAAAAGGGGGCGATGTAATGACAGCTTGGATAAAGATTTGGATTTTAGGTTATGCTGCAGAAGGAAATATCCAAATAATTCTTTAAAGTCTACATTGTGCTTCTGATACTCGCTTCAAACATGGGAACTGATGTACTAGCATGGTGTCTCGCACTGAACTGAAAAGAATGGGGAATGTTAGTGCATGCTTGTAAGAAAGGGAATATATTTTAACGGTCAGACAGCGGCGGCTACACACATACGCAAATACATAAATATGAATATAAACATGTATTCCCACATATATATTTTTTCATTGCTGGTACAGGATATTAAAAACAAAATCTTTAAACATTCAATCATTCTTTTATCTGACAAGAAATAGTGGACATTCCACTCACTCATCAGTCATAAAATAAGAATCAAAAACCTGTTGTACTCGACCTTTTCAACACTTTAATACATGGCTGGAAAT
>NW_020868972.1:577062-579562 GCF_003789085.1 Penaeus vannamei
GCTGGGGCATCATCGCTCTTTCATTAGGCTGTGTAGAGTCACCAGACGCCCTTCGCCCGGTATCTACATCAACCACAGAGAGAGAGTGTCTGTTGAATGTACACACGTGATTCTGAACGTTTGGGCGCTTGTTTGCAATGCGTGTGTGTGTGTTTGCGTCCGGTTGACACGAGATCGCTCCGTCTAATCGCTGAACCGTGGCACCGTATCCGGTTTTCATGTTTTATTTCCTGTACGAATTTGCTGTATATGGGTTTCCTGTTTAGTGCTCGTACTGTCGCTTGTTTTGATGTAATAGTGTTATGCATTAATCCCTTGATATACATACATTTATATATATATATATAATATATATATATATATATATATATATATATACATATATACACGCACACACACACACACACACACACACACACACACACACACACACACACACACACACACACACACACAACACATATATATATATATATATATATATATATAATATATATATATATATAGAGAGAGAGAGAGAGAGAGAGAGAGAGAGAGAGAGAGAGAGAGAGAGAGAGGGAGGGAGGGGGGGGGGGAGAGAGAGAGAGAGAGAGAGAGAGAGAGAGAGAGAGAGAGAGAGAGAGAGAGAGAGAGAGAGAGAGAGAGAGAGAGAGAGAGAGAGAGAGAGAGAGAGAATAAAGAGAATATATAAATAAATTATTTTGCATTATTCATGTTTGCAATCATTAATTAGTCATGCTGTAAGTCATTATTCATTCTTCATATTTGCACTAACCCTTATCTTTTAAAATTTTATTTTCGAATATGTTTTCGGTAAACGTTGCTTCTCTCACGTTCTATCCACTATGATCTTTCATCGTTTCTTTGTTCGTCTTATCTTATTTTATTTTTATTTTTTATCTTGACTTGCTTCCCGTCCCCAAAAACATTTTATAAGTCCTCGCTCTAAGACACGGGTTCGCAAGTTAGGGGCCACGGGCTACTTTCTGGAGTTGTGTGAAAATTATGACTTAAACTGGATTTTGTCTTACCTGCAGCACCTACACATAATTATCTCCCACATCATGCATGAATTGGAATCTTTCCATGTAGTGTTCTTGCCCTATAGCTTTTGGCACCATTACACTTTTCATAATTAGTAATAGCTGAATCTTGAAGAGATGACACACTGAACGGGCCGTGGAGATCATTGAATGCTGTTCGGCGGCCACAGCATAGAAAAGGTTGGGAACCATTTATCGAGATCATAAACAGGCAAGAACTGAACTTTATCTCAGCTATAGTACAAATAATTGTCTCTCATATACCAATAAATTGGAATCTTTCTATAAAGTGTTCTTGTCCTGTAGCTACTGACGCCATGACACTGTTCACTACTATAAATAACTGAATCTGAAAAGATGAGTTACTGAACTGGAGGTCATTACATACGGGTTGGGGTCACAGGATGAAAAGGGTTAGGGGCCGCTGCTCGAAGGCATTGGGCACAAATATGCATAATAATCTTCACTCGACTATTGTAGGAAATGATGTAGACTCATCCTCTATGTAAAAGAGAGAGAGAGACTGCAGTATATATTGCGAATTTGAGCACTCATTAAACTGATTTCAGGTTACGGATATATATATATTTGTTTTTTTTTGGGGGGGGCGGGGTTGTTTTTTTGTCTCTCTCTGATAGGAATAGAATCTGGAGGAAGTACAGTTACCACGTAGAGCTTTTTTTCCTGTGTGGAGATTTTCAGGACTTTTAAAGAAATATGTATGTTCTTGAAGTCAATTTGAATCGGGAAGAACTGTGTGTTAGGAGGAAAGGGCGTGATAACGAACCCCGCGCATAAGGAAGATATTCTATATACTAATATTATTCTGGCTTAGGCGCTCGTTGTGTGTTTGAAAGTCTTAGGTCGAACGTTGCCCACTTTCATTAATGAAAAACCGACCTGTATTATGTCAGCTAAGAAATACCGATGGTTAGAGCACTTTAAAGACAATTTAATGGATATATGAACATGCTGTATGTTTTTTTTTATTAATGTAGATATTAAACACTGCATAAGACGGCAGCATCTATCGTAACCTTTCAAAATTCCTTTGATGAACAAAAGTACCTGTACTGAGAACTACGAGACTACTTTATCTTTCTGCTTAGATTAAATGCATTTGTAACAGCTCTACTGATATATATTTATTATATCGAACTAACTAAGGGCTTCGAAAGTGAAGTTCTAAGAAAGAATGAATCATTTCTCATGTTTAAAACGAGTTAATATCTCTATCGACCTTTTCGTTCGTCGCCATGCAAGGACTACGGACCTAAAATCTTACCATTAAGAAAAGTGCCCTGTAATGTCACTGACTCCGTGGCTGCACACTTAGCTTAAGGAAAAGGTCATGCGTAAAAAAACTTATTGGCAGAGGTCATAGGAGCATTGATCAGTAACGTAAAATCTTTGTCAGGTTATCCCTGTTGTAAATGAACTCACTAGCAAAATATTCA
>NW_020868972.1:584562-592062 GCF_003789085.1 Penaeus vannamei
TGCGTCATTTAATGAATAGCCGAATTTAGGAAAAAATTTTAGGTGTAATGGAGAGTTTCAGCAGCCAGCACAAATACTGGGAATAATTGATAAATAAAATAAAGAAAATTAACTTTTGTTTGCTTTGCCTGACCGCCATGCAAATTCCAGACCTGAGGTACGTTTTTTCCCCATAAATGCGTCTCGTTCTTCCGCCTGAGGTCCTCTTGCGCTGGAAAAACAAAAGGGGAGGTCGCTTATGACGCCAAACCTTACAAGAAAGAGGTAATAGAGATATCGCCGGTATCGCTTTATTAAGTCTAGGAGCATTATTCATATACTGTGTATTGTATTTTATTACATCTATACATACATACATATATATGTATATATATATATAATATATACATATATATACATATATATATATGTATATATATATATATGTATATATATATGTATATATCATATATATATATATATATATATATAGAGAGAGAGAGAGAGAGAGAGAGAGAGAGAGAGAGAGAGAGTTGTGTATGTGTGTGTGTGTGTGTGTGGTGTGTGTGTGTGTGTGCGTGTGCGCGTGTGTACACACATACGTTTATATATATATATATATATATATATATATATTATATAATATATATATATATATATATATATATATATATATATATATATATATATATATATATATATATATATATATATATTATATATATATATATATATATATATATATATATATATATATATATATATATATATAATATATATATATATATTATATTATAAATATACATATATATATATATATATATATATATATATATATATATATATATATATATATATATATATATATGTGTATAAACACACACACCTATATATATTATATATATATATAAATATATGTATATATATATATATATATTCGTATCTGTATGTTTGGTTATACTTTTCAGAAATGCAAGATACAAACGCGATTGCAGTGTCCCTGGCGAGCGCTGTGGCCCCATGAATCAAGGCCCTGTTTTTGGTTAATGTTTTATGGCAAAACGAATAAATAATCTCCTCTGGAAGTGTGTCGCAGGGAATTCCTTATAACATTATTAGGGGCGAAGCACTTGTGTTCAGTTAACTATGTTTTATTCTTTCATATTCGGGTCAACCTTATCTTTATGGTTATTGTTCTTGTAGTATACATTTTTATTGTGAGTTTTGCTATCTTTATTAGTGCAATAGCTATAGTAGAAAACAATTAATAACTTGAGAAACAATGAGGATACTAAAGACACTGATATCACTATAATTCATTATTGTTATCATCATTATCTTAATCATTATAATGATTTTTTTGCGAACATTACTACCGTTTCCAGCCGTAACTGGTAGTATCCTCATCGGCGTAAAGAGAAAACCGGTAAAATGTAGCTAGAGATTCATAACCTCACGATCCGGTTCTTCCAATCAAGTCATGTATGAAAATGGCTTAATATGATTATAAGTGAGCGAGATTCAATACATATGTACAGCAAAGTTTGCATGTTTTCAATGTAAAAGTATGTGATGATGTATTTTAGTGATTTGGAAATTATTTGAGTGTGTGCTCACGGCGTTAAAGTAATCAATAATATTGCATTAAAATAATTTGCAAAATATTGAAGTGTGTTCTGGAATGACATGTCACAGAAAAAAATTTACATGCGGATATTGTCAAAAGCAAAAGACACGTATTTAAGAAGGAATTTTTATAACATTGATTGAAAATGATCATTATGTAGAGGATACAATATGATACACAAATAATGAATATATACTCTGCATGAATGAATCATTGGTGGATCTACCATCATCAAGTATGATATTAAAAGAAAGAGCAACAAGAAGAAAAATCTGTTAACACAGAGCTTTGTACGGATGAACATAACTAAATAAAAAGAATCATGTTCATCCTCATCAGGGCAAAATAACACTTCATCATCATTCCTATCAATATCTGAATGATCTCTTTCAAAAACTAATCTCCCTCAGAATGATAAATACAATCGTGCTCTATACATGAAACCAAAAATACAACTGATCCCCATCCATGAAACCAAAAATACCATCGTCCCCCTTAGGATAAAAGGGAGAAATGGGAATAGCGGAGTCACCCCTTGAAAATCTTCTCCAAAGAAAACCTGCGGACCAAAGCTTGGCGATGTTCAGCTGTTCGCTAGACAGGATGGTCCAAAATGGCAGCATACCTCCAATCTGAGGAAGAATTGGTGAGTAGAGTGCCTTCACCAGCGTGTCGTAAGGGTTAGCGTGACTGTGAAAGTGTGTGTTGGACGTCGGGGTAGAGGTGAGAGCCGCGAGAGAGAGTGTGGAGGAGGAAATGTGAGTGTGAGAGGCGCCGATGTGTAGGGGTGTCTCGAGGGGGGAGGGGGCAAGGTTCTCTTACAAGGGAAGTTTTGACAAAGTTTCAATCACCTGTCTCGGGGTTGTCACCTGTCTGACGGTCATCCACAGGTGTCTCTGGGCGTCGGGGAAACAATTTTGTGGGCTGTTTTAAAGGGTGAGGTACAGAGGCGGCGATAAGGGTGCTTCGTCTTTGCAAAATAGGATTATCTTTTTTTTCAACTTGTTGCTATGATGAAGCCAGTTGCAACGATGGTGTTAAATCGGCGAACCTTTGAGAATCTCGGAAATGAATGTTATGTGATATGCTAGAACGGCTGTTCTAGATTAGATTATGTGTAGTCTGTAGTGAAGCTGAAGGTCACATGTGATTATTAAATTTCTAATTAATTTTGATCACATTTGCCAAATAGGTAAACTATGGCACAAGTAGGTTTTAGGATTTTAATGTGAGTTCATAAGAGTTAACTAAAGCAAAATGAGCGACTATTGCATTAGATTGCCAGTAATCTCATTCACAATGATTTCATTACTCAACACAATTGGCATTTATAATAGGTTCTGACATTTAGCATGGCAAGGATACTACAGATAAAGAAAAAAAAAGAAGAAAAAAGTGATATTAAGGAAAATATTAGGATGGTAAATTTGAGTAATAATATTATTATTCAACTGTGAGTTCTAGATTATCAGAAATATATTTTTTTTTTGTTATTTGTTGTTTGTTGCAGTTATATACTTGACCCTTACCATTTAGCTTCCTGTCTTGAAGATCTTTCGGAAAGTGTTTGAATTCTGTAGAACCCTTATACTGCGTTGAAAGGAGACTGTCGTGTGGATGATCAATCACTAGTTTAAAAAGATGATTTCCTGAAATGGCAGTATAATCTGTGGATGTAGCATAGTAGCCTGTGATAATTTATCCAGAGAAATATTTCAATCCGAAGTGAAAACAATGGGGGCAGCGGTCTTCAAAACTGGTCCATTCCATATGTAGAGATTAATGTCTGTAAAAAACATTATGTTGGAAACTATAATTGATAATGATACTAATATCAAATGATTAGATAATTATTATGATTTTTTTGCATTATTTAAGAAATCTGCCATATGATATATTTTGTGTTCCTAGTGGAATATATTTGATAGAATTCATAGCAATAAATAGTTTTTTATCACAAATGATTTAATGAAGCGATAAAAAAATAGCCAATAGCTCAAAAACAAGAAGTAGTATTTGATGAAAAACATTACTGGATAGAGAAAGCTTTTATGATGATACTATTTCCCTATCACTATATAGAGGATTTAAGTATTTGCAGAACAATAAAGATGATACTATTATATTTAGTTTAGGATGATGTTAAATAATAGTTTAATTGTAGTAAAGCCCATAACTTTGAAATGTCAGCAGTTATTAATTGCCACGTTCACATGGCAAAGACGTTTTTGTGGTTGGCTTTACAAAGTTCTTATTTATTGTAGCTTGAAAGCATTGTGAATGCTAGGATATATATTAATTTCTCTGCTCTAAGATGTTGGATAATTCTGGTAAAGAAAGAAATAATTCAGGAGTATGTTACAGTTACAGTTTACTTTATTGTTTTGCCGCAGTAATTGCTTATATCATCTGTGTTTGCGTCATTTGTTTTTACCTCCTGACCGGGAATGCATTGAAGTTTGGAAGGGGCAGCCAATAAGGAGGGGATGGCAATGCCAAAACCAGAATCCCACAACTCATTGACGCCAACACGGCCACACAGCTTTGGGTCCAAACAGGAGAGTCCATGGCTTAAAAGACGATCATCATTATCATTATTATTGTCTCCTTTTACTGAAGATGAGAAAAGCAAAATATTTTTTATTTCAACAGAGACCTCACAGCGATTTGATGTCATGGCGCAATAAGTGTTTGTTAATTGTTTTTGCCATCTTGCAGATTTTACTTATTTGTTACCATCTTGAAGATTTTGCAATATAAGTTACTGTACTTTCTTTTATCTGTTGTTGGGGAATAATGCTTGTCTTTTTCTCTTCTTTATATTTATTCATTAGATTTATACTGCTCTATTTGGCATTTGATATCAAGAGGGAAGGAGATATGGAGAAGAAAAGGAGAAGAGATAGATAATTTTATTTTTGTTTGTTTGAGTAAGATAATTAGGGGCAAAGAGAAATATGGAAAAGGAAGTTTAGAAGAGAAAGAGATAGAAATGTTTTGAAGAAGATACTGAAGATGGGGAAGAGGGAGAAAGGGTGAGAGTGATAATTAAGAGAATGGAAATGAGGAAAAAGGAGGATGGAGGATGAAAGAAGAAATGAGAAGGATAAGGAAAATGAGGGGAAACTGATTGAAAGTGAAAAGGAGGAGACTGGAAGTGGAATGGAGAAAGAAGATAAGAGTGAAAACAAGAAGGAGAATGAAGGTGAGAGGGATAGAGAGTATGAAAGTAAAAACACAAAGGTGAGGGAGTTAGTGAGAGTGATTGTGTGAGTGAGTGAGTGATTGTGTGAGTGAGTGAGTGATTGTGTGAGTGAGTGAGTGAGTGAGAGTGAGTGAGTGAGTGAGAGATTAGAGATTGAGTGAGAGAATGAGATTTGAGTGAGAGATGAGTGAGAGAATGAGAGATTGAGTGAGAGAATGAGAGAGAGTGAGAGAATGAGAGATTGAGTGAGAGATGAGTGAGAGATGAGAGATGAGTGAGAGAATGAGAGATTGAGTGAGAGAATGAGAGAGAGTGAGAGAATGAGAGAGTGAGAGAATGAGAGATTGAGTGAGAGAATGAGAGATTGAGTGAGAGAATGAGAGAGTGAGTGAGAGAATGAGAGAGTGAGTGAGAGAATGAGAGAGTGAGTGAGAGAATGAGAGAGTGAGTGAGAGAGATGAGAGAGTGAGAGAGATGAGAGAGTGAGAGAGAATGAGTGAGTGAGTGAGAGAGTGAGTGAGTGAGTGAGAGTGAGAGAGTGAGTGAGTGAGAGAAGTGAGAGAGAGAGTGAGTGAGAGTGAGAGATGAGTGAGAGATGAGAGAGTGAGAGAATGAGAGAGTGAGTGAGAGAGAATGAGAGAGTGAGTGAGAGAATGAGAGAGTGAGTGAGAGAATGAGAGAGTGAGTGAGAGTGAGTAGAGAGTGAGAGAGTGAGTGAGAGAATGAGAGAGTGAGTGAGAGAATGAGAGAGTGAGTGAGAGAATGAGAGAGTGAGTGAGAGAATGAGAGAGTGAGTGAGAGACTGAGAGAGTGAGTGAGAGAATGAGGAGAGTGAGTGAGAGACTGAGAGAGTGAGTGAGAGACTGAGAGAGTGAGTGAGAGACTGAGAGAGTGAGAGAGAGACTGAGAGAGTGACGTGAGAGAGATGAGTGAGAGAATGAGTGATTGTGAGAGAATGAGTGAGAGATTGAGAGAATGAATGAGAGATTGAGAGAATGAGTGTGAGATTGAGAGAATGAGAGTGAATTTTAGATGAGAGTAATAAAAACGGTGATAATGATGAAATATAAAGGGTTCATAATGAGTATGCAGTCATAATGGAATTATTTGGTGATCATGATTATGTGAGTGATTAACCGATAAAGAAGGAAATAGAGGGTAATTATGTGTGTGAAAAAGCAAATTAGTGCAGACACCTGGAGAGAGAGAGAGATTGTTAACCCTGGGTCTATCCAGAAAAAAAACATGCTCTAAAAGATGATACGAAACTCTGAGACTTGGGATCAATCTCTTAAATGCACTTTATTATATGAGTATATGAGCCGTGTATTATCGTGTGCGGTTTTGGCACAGGATTAGCCTCCCTCCTCCTCTCTCCCTCTCCCTCCTCCCCTCCTCCTCCTCCTCCTCCTCCTCTCCCTCCTCTCCTCTCCTCCCCTCCTCCCTCCTCCCTCTCTCCTCCCTCCTCCCCCCCTCCCTCCTCCTCCTCCCCTCTCCCGCTCATCCTCCTCCCCCTCTCCCACCTTATCATCTTCCCTCCTCCCCCTCTCCACCTCTCCACCTCATCCTCCTCCCCCTCTCCCCTCTCCTCCTCCTCTCCCTCTCCTCTCCCCCCCCTCCCCCCTCCCCCTCCCCCTCTCTCCCACTTCCTCTCCCTCTCCCTCTCCTTCCCCCTCCTTCCCCCCATCTCTCTCCCTCATACACCCGGAGGAGGAAGGTGGTAGGGGGTGGGGGATAAGTGAGTGCGAGTGGATGGGTGGGTGAGTGAGTGAGTGGGTGGGTGGGTAATTGAGTGAGTTGAGTGTGTGAGCGAGTGAGTGGGTGAATGCATGATTTGAGTGAGTAAATGAATGAGTGAGTCAGAGAGGGGTGTGATAGATAGGTGGATAAATGGGCTTCGAGAGGAAGAGAGAAAGACTGGAGGGAAGGGAAATGGGGAGGAAACGGGGGTAATTATCTTTCCGGGCCTTCTATAATGGTCGTTATGATGTTTGTAGCCTTTGGTCTCCTGTCACACCGCTCCTTCCCTCGTTACGGCTCCCTCACGGATTCTTCCTTTCTTTCTTTCTTTCTTTTCCTTTTTCTTTTTTCTCTTTTTTTCTTTCTTTTTCTTTCTTTTTTCTTTCTTTCTTTCTTTCTTTCTCTCTTTCTTTTTTCTTTTTTTTTATAGAGCTCCCCCCCTCCCTCTCCCACATTCCCGTCTTTTGTTAATGGTGGGAAGTGGTGTTGGTGGTGATGATTGCGATGGTGTGGTTATGATGGTGGTAGGGTGATGATTGTGGTGTTGATGGTATTGGATGATGATTGGGAATTGGTGGTATTGATGGTATTGGTGGTATAGATGATGGTAATAGTGACCGTGATTAGAATATCGATTATTGTGGTAGTGGTATTAATGGTGTTGATACTGATGGTGAATAATTATGGTGTTGGTAAGAACGATATTGAAGATATTAATGACACTTGTGATGTATTAATATAGTGATAGCGATATCTGATGATTTCAGACGAATGAAGTCTTCCCATTAGTCAGCCAACCGTAGATAGGCCTATGTCCGGCGCGTGTAGTCCTATGGCTGCTGAGCCTTCAATCAGTCAGCTGGTGCGTGTGTGGAGTCGTGGCCGCGTTGGTGCTCGTTATCAGCTGTTACTGCTTGTTTCGGATGGTTTATCGCGCTGTTTTGGCGTG
>NW_020868972.1:597062-599562 GCF_003789085.1 Penaeus vannamei
AATGAAGAGAAGAGAGAAAAGAAATGAAATGAAATGAAAAAGAAAGGAAAAGGAATAGCGGAGCGGGTGGGAGAGAGGGGAGGGAGAGGGGAGGGGAGGGGGAGGGAAGAGGGGAGGGGGAGATTTAAGTGCGATGAATGAATGGTAGTATATATAGCTCTTTTAATATGCGATCTTTCAGGGGCTTCTCTTTCACCCCTTTCGTCAGGGTTGGGGGGTGAGAGGGTGGGGGGTGGGGAGGTATGATAGGGGGAAGAGGCTGGGGGGGTGAGAGGAGAAGGAAGGGAGCTTGATTATAATCCGGTTGTGGATTCGTCTTCTCTCTCCGTTCTATTCGCCCTTTTTCGTCTTCTCTCTTCGGTTTCTCTTGTTTTGCCTCTTCCTTATTTTATAGTTATATTTTCCCTCTTTTTTTGTTTTTTTTTTCTGTGAACTTTTCATTTTCATGGAGGCTGTTTTGTACTTTTCATTTTTCATTTCTCGTTCCTCTGCGCTCCAGCCCGATCTCCCATCGTTTCCTCTCTTCTCCTTCCTCTTTTCTCGCCTCTTCCCTTTTCTTTCCTTTTCCATTCTTTGCCCTTTTCTCTCTCTCCCCTCTCCTCTCTCTTTCCCTCTTCTCTTCTTCTCTCATTCTCCCCTCTTTCTTCTTCTCTCTTCTCTCATTTCCCCTCCTCTCCTCGCCTCTCCGGTTATCTCCCCCCCCCTAGTCCCTCGGCTCCCCCTGGGCTGCCGCTCGCTACAGTGCCACCTAAGACCATTGGAAGCGGCGCACGGGCGGGGAAGAAGGGGCGGTTGATTGTAAGGGGGTGGGGTGGGGTGGGGTGGGGTGGGGAAGGTTGGGGAAGGGTGCCGAGTGCGAGGCATATCCTGTGTGCAGGCTTTATCACCCTCCTCCTCATCATCATCATAATCATAAGGTGTGCATGCAAGACCACGCCAGCATGAGTGCAAGCATCTAGGCTGGCGGTTCCCCCTTTCCCCCCTTTCTTCACTTCCCATCCTCGTTTCCTTCTTTTCTTTCTTCCTTCCTTCCTCCCTTCTTTCCTTCATTTCTTCCCTCCCTCCCTTGCTTTTCATTTTCCCTTCTTTTCTTCCTCCCTCTCTTCCTTTCTTCCTCCCACCCTCTCTTCTTTCCTCCCCTCGCTCCGTCCATCCCCTCCCCCCCTCTCTTTTCTTCACCCCGCCTTTTCTCCTTCCTCCCTCCCTTCCCTCCCTCCCTCCCTCCCTCCTCCCTCCCTCCCTCCCTCCCTTCCTCCACTCCTTTTAGCATGTCCTCCTGTATTGCTTGCCTCGAATTGTGTCGCTGGCACCGGCGGCGTGTTGCATGGCGCAGGTGTGCGTCTTGGCACGCGGGCCGTTCCACCTGACGCATTTGTATCGGGTGGGAAGCGAGGGATCCGAGGCTTTTTAATTTTGATTTTCAGAGACTTTTTCTCGTGTGTTTCGTCTTGATGGGGCTGTTGAGATATTGATAATGTTGATTGTAAGGATGGTGTTATTTTTATTATAATTATTAGTAGTAGGATCATTATCATGATAATGATGATACAATGACAATTATGATATTCTTATTAATGTTAATGATAGTAATATTAATGATAATGATAATTATGATATTGTTATTATTATTATTATTATTATTATTATTATTATTATTATTAAATTTTCCTTCGCCTCCCTTTGCTGTCCCTCCGCTTTTCTCGTTTCTGGGAAGAATTCGCGTTTCATGTCGTCCCGCCCTGTAAGGCTTCGCGCGGACCGGGATGGAGGAAAGCACGAAGGCCTGCACGGACCGCGACTCGTCAGGCTCTGGACGACGGGTAACGATCGCCGGGAGGACGCGCGGCGGCGGCTCCTGCTCGCGCGATTCGGCCGAGTTGAATGCGCTGCGGAGAGGAGTTCAGTCGCCTCCGGGAGGAGGGGGCGGCGGGGCGGCGCAAGGGAGAGGCTGTCTTGGTTTTGATGTTTATGAACCGATTATTATCATTATTATTATTTTTTAGTGGGGAGGGGGGGGGTTGCACGGAGGGATTGATTTCCGCGGCGCGGGGACGCTCGAGGGCTTCGACGGAGGAGGGGGAGGGGGGGGAGGTGTCATGTCGTGACAGCGGGACACAAGGCGCTGGCACGTCCGTGTCGGCTGTTATTCATGGCTCTCGGCGGCGCACCATTCCGGGGCGGGCGTCCGGCGGTCGCGGCGCCCGGCCCGGAGGCGACTCGGGCGGGGGGCGCGAATTCGCTCACGCACACACGGAGCGGGTAGATCGATGGCTGCGTGTGGGCGTCTCTGCGTGCATGGCAGACGGTGAGAGAGATAGGTAGAGGATAGAGGTAGATGGAGGATAGAGATAGATAGAGGATCGAGGTAGATAGATAATGGAGGTAAATAGATGAGAGAGGGAGATAGATGTGTGTGTGTGTGTGTGTGTGTGTGTGTGTGTGTGTGTGTGTGTGTGTGTGTGTGTGTGTGTGTGTGTGTGTGTGTGTGTGTGTGTGTGTG
>NW_020868972.1:604562-615062 GCF_003789085.1 Penaeus vannamei
TTCTCCCCCCTTCTCCCTCCCTCCATCCTGCCCTTCCTTCCCCGTCTCGAGGAATAAAAAAAATGTACCCAGGAAGTTCGGTGTCGCTGCGAGACGCGTCGGCCGGTCGGTCGCCGCGCCGTCTCGCCGAACCGCGGGTCGGGATGCACCCCCCCCCCCCCCCCTCCTGATTCAGGGGCTCGAGAGGTGGGGGGGAGGGGACAGGGGGAAGGGGGAGGGGAGACCGAAGGATGAGGAAGGGCTCGAGAGGAGGGGGAGGGGAGGGAGAGTGAAGGGCGAGGAAGAGGGATTAAGATATAGAGGGAGGGAATGAGAGGAAGAGAAGGGAGAGGGCAAGGAGGAGGAAGGGGATTTAGAGGAGAGGGGGAAGGAGAGCAAGGGAAAGGCAGAGAAGGGAGATAGGAGAGAGGAGAAAGGAGGAGGAGGAGGAGATAGAGGTGGAGGGAAGAAAAGAGGGAAATAGGGGGAAGGGGAGGGAAAGAGGTGGAGGAGGAAAGGGAAAGAGAGGAGGAGGAGGAGGAAAGGGAGGTGGGGAGTGGAAGGAGGAAAAAGAGGGAGAAGTAAACAAGAGGCGAAGAAGGGAGGAGGAGGAGGAAAGGGGGTGGGGAATGGAAGGAGGAAGAAGAGGGAGAAGTAAACAAGAGGGGAAGAAGGGAGGAGGAGGAGGGGAAGGAAGGAAGGGGAGAATAAACAAGAGGAGAAGGGAGAGGAGGAGTAAACAAGAGGGGAAGAAGGAGGAGGGGGGGGGAGGAGGAGGAAGAGGCAGGTGGCGGTGTCAGTTTTCGAGCTTTGCCTTCCTTCTGCTTTTGTCTTTTCTTGGTTGCATTTTCTCTGTTATATTTCATGTTTTGTTTTATTTCTCTTATTTCATTTTCGGATATTTTCTTGACCCCCCTTTTTGGTGTGCCTTTTATTTTTTTTCATATTTCTTTCTCTTGTCTTATCCGGCACTTTCTTCTTTGTTCTTTATGTATTTTTTATACCTCCTTATTTTACCTGCTATTGAATTCTTGATTTACCGTTACTATTGATGTTTAGGATTTTATCTTTTTTAAATTGCGTCGTTGATGAGGGAATGGGGAATGGGGAATAGGGCGGGAAGGGGAATAACAGTGGGAGGAATTTAGAGTGAATGAGTGAGTGAGTGAATGTGAGTGAGTGAGTGAGTGAGTGAATGAGTGAGTAGTGAGTGAGTGATGAGTGGGAGTGAGTGAGTGAGTGAATGAGAAGTGTGTGAGCGAACCAGTAAGCGAGTGTGTGAGTGTGTGTATTTGTGATGCGAGCGTGAGTGTATATGAACGTGAGTAAAGTGTAGGTGAGGATAAGAGTGAGTGAGTATGGGTAAGTGTGGATGTGGGTGGGTGTGGGTGTGGGTATGAGTGAGCGTAAATGTGTGTTGGGGTGGGTGGAGGGGGGGCGGGGGTGGGTGGATGGTTAATTGTATATATATGTAAGTATTCTATGCACATGAATGAAGCAGAGACGGAGACAGAAATAGTGTGTTCAGAATGAAACACTAAAAGCTCTGTGGCTGTGGTTAACCGGAACTGAGAACATGACGTTTCCATGTTATAAGGGAATAATGGATTCTCTCGCCCCCCCCCCCCCCTCGTCTCCCTCTCCCTCACTTTTCCCCTCCACATTTCCCTTCCATCCCCTCCCTCCCCCTCCTCCCTATCCCTCTCCCTCTCCTCTTCCTCCCATCCTCATCCCTCTCCTTCCTCCCCCCCTCCTTTTCCCCTCTCCCTCTCCCTCTCCTCTCCCTCTCCCTTCTGTCCCTTCCCTCTCTTTCCCCATTTCCCTTCCTCATTCTGCAGTACTTCCTCTTTCTTCATTTCCTTCCTTCCATTGTTTCCCCTTTAAGCAACCCTTTCGCTTCCGCCTCTTCTCTTGTCACATAACCTTTAAGGCCACCCCGTGCCCTCTCCCCTATGCCCCTACCTTATCCCTCTCCCCTCCCTATCCCTCTTCCCCCTTCTCTCCTTGCCCTCTCCTCCTCCTCCTTCCCTCTCCCCTTACTCCTCCTCCCCTTTCCCTATCTCCTCTCCCCTCCCCCATCTGCCTCATGCCCTTACCCCCCATTCGCCCTTCCCCGCACCCCTCTCTCTTCTCCCTTTCCCACTCCCCTCCCCCTCTCCCTCTCGATTCACACATTCTCTTTAAGATAGCTTTTTCGCAATATTTACCTTCCTTTTGTCTCTCTCTTTTTCCCATTCGTTTTCTTCGCTTTTATGGTATTCATTTCTTTTCTCCGGCGCATGTATTTCAAAATGGTATTATTGCTATGATGATGATGATGATGATGATGATGATGATGATGATGATGATGATGATGATGATGATGATTATTACTGTTTGACTTTTGTATATCCTCCTTGTGTTTTCTCTTTATCTTTTCCTTTGTCATTTCAGTCATCCTTCATTTTTTCCCAGTCATTTATCTGTCTCCCCCCCCCCCCGCAGTGACCCCCATCCCCACATCAGCTCAACTTCAGTCCTTTTGACCACTCGCCGCCCCTGCCCTGTTCCCCCTCCCACCCCTGGCTGGTTCATACCCTGAAATCCTCCACATCCGTGTACCCCCTCCCCATCTACACCCTTTTCCCCCCCACCCCATTCATTAACCCCTCATTTACACCCGGTACCCCCCCCCCTGTCTTCTCTCCACTTTATTCTGTAACTCTGCCCACCCCTAACCTTATACCCTGTTGCCCCTCACTTACACTTACACCCCTCCCCTCTTACACCTTGTATCCTCTCCTCGCCCAACCCTGTGAACCCCACCTACCCCCTAAACCCCACCACCCCTTGCAACCCTCAACCTACACCGTAAAATACCCACCCACATCTTATAACCCTCCCCACAACCCCAAACCACCACTCATACCTTATAACCCTCAATCCACACCCTGTAATACCCACCCACCCTTTTTAACCACCCATCCCCACACCCTGCATCTCTTATCCTCACCCGCACCCCGCCCTCCACCCTCACCCTTCCCCCCCCCATCCTCCACCCACACCCCCCCCCCCACCATCCCCGCTCTTCACTCGCCCGCCACCCGCACCCTCCCCCACTGGCACCATCACCCCCACCCTTCATACGCCTTTCCACCCACCCACCCACTTCCTTCCGCCTTCTTACCCTTCCTCCTTTCCCACACAACCAGCTCTTAGCACCCTTCGGCGTATTTTAAGGGCCATTCACCCTCCATTTTTTTCTTGCTTCATTTGTCCATTCTGAGTCTAGACCTGAGGACCGTGTTTTTTTCCTTGCTTTCTTTCTTCTTTTATGTTCGTCTCTTCTTTCTTTCTTCTTTATTTTTCTTCCTTCCTTATTCTTCCTTCTAATTTCTTCCCGTCTTCTCTTCTTCCTTCAGTCATTCCCTCCTTTCTTCTCTTCCAACTCCCATGTTATCCCACACACATGTGTATCCTGCTATACACACATGCATTATACTATACACACATGCACTATTCTAGACACCTGCATCATACTATACACATATTCTCATACTCACACATATGCATACTATACGCATACTCTTAGTACTTTACACATACGCATCATATCATGCACACATACAAGATACTACACATACAGATTGCCATACGCACCGTTATAATACTTCGTCTACGCATGACATACCACTCACGCATCTCGAATTGGTGTCTCTGGTCCAGTACCTCTGTCATCTCGCGTGGACATGCCTGTTTATGTGTGTAGTGTGTATGTTCATGAGCGTGTGTTCTTGACTTTTACGTGTTTTGTGTCCTCCTCCTTCTCCTCCTCCTCCTCCTCCTCCTCCTCCTCCTCCTCCTCCTCCTCCTACTTCTTCCACTTCTTTTTTTTTTTAATCTTCTCTCTCTTATTCTCCTCCTCTTTCTTCGCCCTATTTTTCCTCCTCCTCCTCCTTCCCTTCTTTCCTCCTCCCTCTCTTTACCTTTCGTTCCTTTTACCTTACCTCTAAAGATGAAGCATAAAAGCCTTTTCCATAATATTTACACCTCAGGCTGCCTCTCCCCTCCGTCCCTCTCCTCCCCTCCTTCTCTCTTCTCCTCTCTCCCCTCCCCACTTTCTCTCTTTCCCTCTTCCTCCTTCCTCCCTTCCTTCTCCCTCCTCTTCTCACTCCTTCCTCCTCCTCCTCCTCCTCCCTCTTCATATCCCTCAGTCCCTCTCCTTCCCCCCCCTATCCTCCCTACTCTTCCTCTCCGCTCCTACCCCCTCCCTTCCCCCACTTCAGCTCATCCGTCCGCCCACCTCTCTTGTTCCGAACCGGTTGTGGGCGTGTGGATGACTCACGGAGCCAGCCAGCAGCACACCCCTACTCCACTCCCCATTCCCACTCCCACTCGTTGCTCTTGTCCCCCTCCTCACCCCTGCTCGTGCCTTATCTGATACCCATGCCTTGCTATCTGCCCTCATCCTTGGCCCCCTCTATTCAGCCCTACTTCTGCTTTACCCCCCTTATGCCTTATCCCTCTCCTCCTCCTCCTCCTCCTCCCTCCTCCTCCTCCTCCTCCTTCTCCTCCTAACCTACTCTTTCCCCTCCTCCCTCCCCCTTTTTCCTTCCCCTTCCTCTCCCTCTCCTCCTCCTCTCCTCTCCCTTTCTGTTCTTCATCCCTTCCCTCTTCCCCTTCCCCTGACCCTTCCTCTCCATGTCCCATACCACTTACTCCATCCCATTCGTAATCCTGATTCCAGTCCTGATTTCAGTCCTGATTCTAATCCTTATTCCAATCCTGATGCAAGTCCTGATTCCAATCTTGATGCCAGTTCTAATCCCAATCGATCCTGCTACTCCTGTGAGATATACCATCGCGGGATCCGGTGCATTTCTCAAAAAAAAAGAGGAAGAAAAAACGATAAGAACCGGAATTTTGTCAAGATACGGCAGTTTTTTCGGGGGTGGGGATGGTAAGGGGGGGGTCTAGGGATTGGAGTGCCGGGGGGGGGGGGGGGCTTGGAGAGGAGGGCCAGGGGGAGAGGGGTAGTAATAAGGTTGGGCGTCCGGAAGTGGGGGGTTGAGGGGGGGAGGAGAGGAGGAGGGGGTTAGTGGCAGGTGTGTGGGGGGGGGGAGGCGAGGTGGGAGGTAACCGAATACCCGAGATCTCAGTCATGTTTCTAATTGTGTGGGTGAGCGAGGGGGGGGGGGGCGTGTGTGTGTGTGTGTGTGTGTGTTCGGTTGGTGAGGATGGATGGGGGAGGGGGGGAGGGGGGAGGGGAAGGCTTGGGTTGGAAAGGAGGAGAATGAATTAATGGAAAGCGTGTTGGGTCACCGGCTTCCTCTTGTTTTCTTCTTTTCTTCTTGTTCTCCCACTCACTATTTTGGGGGGGATTGTTTTTCCTATTTTTCTCCTCCTCCTCCTCCCCCCTCCACTCCAACCTCCCCCCTCTTCGCCAGCTAACCCCCCCTCTCTCCCTCCTCTCTCTCTCTCTCTCTTCTCTCTCTCTCTCTCTCTCTCTCTCTCTCTCTCTCTCTCTCTCTCTCTCTCTCTCTCTCTCTCTCTCTTCTCTCTCTCTTCTCTCTCTCTCTCTCTCCTCTCTCTCTCTCTCTCTCTCTTCTCTCTCTCTCACTTTCTCTTTCTCTCTTCTCTCTCTCTTTCTCTTCTCTCTCACTCTCTCCTCATCTCATCTCTATATTCCTCTCTGTCTTTTCTCTCTACATGTATATATATTATATATATATATATATATATATAATATATTATATATATATATAATTTGTTTTTATGTTTGTGCTTGTGACGCTTGCTTCGCCGAAAAACGCGCAAAAATACTTCACTGAAGCAAAGGAGAACAATAAGTGAATATAGACCGTACGTAGATAATTGGAATTGAAACACAAACACAATTACATTTATTTTTAAATATACTTATTTTTCTCCCTCTAGTTAAGTATTTTAGGGAGAAAGAAGAGAGGGAAAGAAAAAAGAGAAATAAAGAGAAGAGAAGAGAGGGGATGAGAGTGAAAGAAAAAGAAATGAGAGAGAGAGAGAGAGTGAGAGAGAAAGAAAGAGTTGAGAGAGAAGAAGAGAGAGAGTGAGGGAGAAAGAGAGAGAGTGATGGAGAAAGAGAGAGAGTGATGGAGAAAGAGAGAGAGAGAGATGGAGAAAGAGAGAGTGATGGGAGAAAGAGAGGAGTGATGGAGGAGAAAAGAGTGAGAGTGGATGGAGAAAGAGAGAGTGGATGGAGAGAGAGAGAGAGAGAGAGAAGAGGAGAGAAAGAGAAGAAAGAAAGAGGATGCGGATAACTGTCGACAGGTATACTTTTTCGCGGCATTTTTAAGCGGGATTAATGGATTGTCGTTTATTTTTAATTCACAGACGCGGACAGCTTGACGTGCTGTCCATTTTATTTTTATACGAATTTCTTTGTTTCTGTTTCTCTGTGGGCAAGAGAATTGGGATACGTGGAGGGGGGAAAGAGGGGAAATTCGCTGTATATTAGTTCTGGGAAAATCTCTATGATAGGCCTAGGGGTATCGACATCATCACTTCCCTTCCCCTCCCCTCTCCCTTCCCCCCTTTTCCCTTTCCCCTTCCTTCCCCCTTCCTCCCCTCCTCTTCCCCTCTCCCTTCTCCCTTCCCTTTTCCCCTTTCCCTTTTCCCTTCCAGCTATCACGGGGAAAGGCCGGGAGGGAGCCGGACTCCCCTGCTGAGTCTCCTGCGCTGAATTCCGAGAACGGCTGACTTCAGGAGCGAGGAAGCCTTAGCACGCCCTCGCCTCGTCTTCCTCGCATCCCCCGTAGCCTCATTCCGACGTTTCAGCGCCCCTGCCCTTGCTCTCTCTTAGTCCTTGTCCCCGCATTTCCTCTCCCTATCCTTCTTGCGCCCCGCATCTCATTCCCTCATTCCCTTATCCCATCAACCTCAGGTCCCTCACCTCTCTCCCTTTCACCCCTCCCTTCACCCTCATCCCCTCCCCTTGACGCTCCTACACCCTTCTCACCCAATGCCGTATGCATCTGCGAGGGGCGGGCGACGTCTCGAGGGAGGCGCTCTCGCCACCCGCGGTCGCCCCGCTGAATCTTTCATTCCGCCGCCAGCCCGCCCGCGCCGCGCTCTCGTGCTGGGCGGGGGCGCTCCGGGCCCCTCGGGTGCGATCGCTTAGAGAGAGTGCATGATTCATGTACATAAGTGCGCTGTAGGGATGTATGATCGGTTACTTGTTCCTAGCACACGGGGATGTGCAGGTGCATGGAAAAGGAAAGGCACAGGTACTTACATTACTAGGTTGTCTGTCTGTCTCTTTCTCTCATTTTTAGCCTTTCTCTCTCTCTCTCTCTCCTCGCCTGGGCTTCTCCTTGAAGGAGGCGCGCCCTTGCTCCCTCGCGCCGCGCCGGGGCATGAGAGCGGCACATTAATTCAACAGCAAATTAGCGGCTGCGGCGTCGCCAATCGATGAGGCGCTATTTCAGGGCCGCGGGAGGCAGGGGCGCGAGGGGCAGCCTGTGCATGAGGCGAGGCAGCGCCTGCAGGAGCGGTACAGACCGAGGGCGAACGCGCTTGGGGGAGGAGCACTTTGCAGCGGGCGTGGCGAAGGTGCTGCCGGCGCTGCCTTCCTCCGCCCCGCCTCCGTCGCGTCGTCGATGAGATCGGTGTGACGGACCCTCAGGGACACACACACACACACACACACACACACACACACACACACACACACACACACACACACACACACACACACACACACACACACACACACATACACATACACACATACACACACACACACACACACACACACACACACACACAACACACCACACACACACAACACACACACACTCTCTCTCTCTCTCTCTCTCTCTCTCTCTCTCTCTCTCCCTCCTACTCCTCTCCGCCTCCCCTCCCCCCATCCACCCACCCCGCCCCACCCAGCAGACCTCCGAACCCCTCCTGCCCCTCGCCGCCTGCCTGCCGTGCGTGCGACGCGCTCCTCATGGCATTACGTATCGAACCGGAGCCGAGGTTCAGGCGGAACGAGGTGTCGCGCCGGGTTAGCGCGGGTCACGCGGGGGGCTTGCTTGCGGTCGTGTCCTGCCTCGCCTCGCGCGCACACTCAGAGGTCACCGGGCGCCGCGTCACCGCGCGCCCTCGTCTGGCAAGGGGCGACTCGTCCGTCACCCGCGCCCACTCGTATATACGTCATCCGCGCCCACTCGTCGTCGTTCCCGCCCCACTCGTCTGTTCCCAGCACCCTCTCGTTCGTCATCCACTCATCCGCGCATCCGCGCCCACTCGTCTGTTCCCAGCACCCTCTCGTTCGTCATCCGCGCCCACTCGTCCGCCATTCGCCCGCAAAACCGGCGCGCTTTCGCTTCGAAAACCGCTCTGGCATCTGTGTATTTAAACGCACATAAAAAAAAAAAAACATTCGCACACATTTGCAGACACACATGCTAACACCCATGCTAGCGAACGCCCATGCACTCAGCGAACGCCCATGCACTCAGCGAACGCCCATGCACTCAGCGAACGCCCATGCAATCAATGAACGCCCATGCACTCATGAACACCCATGCATTCACGGGCGCACACAACAACGCAAACGCAAGCATGGCGATTTTTTTACAGCCAGAGACGCGAGGGAATAATTCTTTGAGTTTTTTTTGCTCGAGAATTGTCGCCGCTGAAAGAATTGAGGCGGATTGGGGACTGGGACTTCTGTTTTCTAATTTCATTTATTTATATATTGGGTTAATGAATTAGTTGTTTTTTGTTTATTCAAATGTTTGTTTATTTGATTAGTTTGTTTACTTATTTATATGTTTATTTACCTTTCGTCCATTCATTTGTAAGTTTGTGTCTGTGTATCTGTATGTATGGATGTATGTATGTTTGTATGTTTGTATGTATGTATGTGCGTATGTATGTCGGTGTGCGTGCGTGCGTGTGGGTATACATACTCATTTGCATGTTTTACTTATCATCGTCACATTTATATGTCTTGCCGCAATTATATATTTTGATTACTAAATATAAGAGAGAAATCTTATGTTTAATTTATTTTTCTTTTTCTCTTCCAGGTGAGTAAGCGGCCGAGTCGCGGGATGGATCGTCTGTCTGTTTTTCATTTTTTCTTGTCGAGTAGCCTGTCTTCCTACGTCCTATTTATGATTGTATTGTCTAATTTTCTTTGTATTATAAGGGATTTTAGACTAGTGGTTATCGCGTTTTTCTTCTTCTTCGCTGTTCTGTTATCTGGCGTATATAGTTCTCGTGTCTTTTATTTTTCTTGTTTAATTTGTCTTTGGTAATTCCTAAATTCCTTGTCTTTCGGTGATTCTTCGCTTACCACCCTACTTACATAACAGTGCCTGTCATTATTTACATAGTACCTGTCATTATCACATCTGGAATGCAGACCCATCACCACACGCCTATCGTTGTAGGAAGGGTTTACTACTACTACTACTACTACTACTACTACTACTACTACTACTACTACTACTATTACTCTACTACTACTACTACTACTACTACTACTACTACTACTACTACTACTACTACTACTACTACTACTACTACTACTACTACTACTTCTACTATTACTTCTACTACTACTACTACTACTACTACTACTACTACTACTACTACTACTACTACTACTACTACTACTACTACTACTACTACTACTACTACTAACTACTAACTACTACTTATTACTACTACTACTACTACTACTACTACTACTACTACTACTACGACTACTACTACTACTTTACATCTACTTTTACTTCTACTACCACTGCCACTACCATTGCTACTACTTGGTAACTTCTTGTGGCATCTCTACCTCCATGTCATGTTTATTTTTTTTTTGTATTTTTGATCTGTGTTTGTCTCCCATTGATTTTTTTTTCGTTTTTCATTTCATTTGTCTCTTAATTATGTATATTTTTGTGTGTTTTCGTTATTCTGATCCTGTCTCGGTTTTATTATTGAATTTCGCTGTACCTCTCCTCTGTCTCCTGTTTAGCGTTTTGTTTTATTGATCTGTCATTTTTAGTGTATTTTCGTTCGGTAATTTTGGGTTTAATGGCACAATTTATGATAAAGAAGAGAATGTGATAGGATATAGGCAGTTCAGGAATAAAATCTGATCAATAGAATATAAATATAATATAGATATGATGTATATATGATGTAATATAGAAAATATGATGTAGACTGTGTAAGAGAGAGAACATGGATATAAAATAGCGTATATTAATGTAATATAGAAAATATGACGTAGAATATATATGTAATATAGATATAATTTAATATAGAAAATATGAAGCTGCTTGTAATAAATAAAATGTAGATAGAAATCGATAGAATTTTAATATAATGTAAACGAGAAAATCTGTTGATAGTAACAGATCGAATATAGATAGAATAGAGATAGAATGTAAATGGGGTGATGTTGCATTCGCTCGCCATCCCTCTCTCTCCTCTTCTTCTCTTCCGTCTTCTCTCACGATCACTCTCCTTCCATCGTCGTCTCCTCCT
>NW_020868972.1:620168-632668 GCF_003789085.1 Penaeus vannamei
ATAAAAACGATGATGATGATGAGGAGGAGGATTATGATGATGATGATGATGATGATGATGATGATGATGATGATGATGGTGATGATGATGATGGTGATAATGATGATGGTGATGATGATGGTGGTGGTGATGATGATGAGCATGAGGGGCAGGAAGAAGAGGAGTTGGAGGAGGATTATGATTATAATGATAATGATGATAA
The DNA here is from genome assembly GCF_003789085.1 of Penaeus vannamei. Classification (NCBI taxonomy): domain Eukaryota; kingdom Metazoa; phylum Arthropoda; class Malacostraca; order Decapoda; family Penaeidae; genus Penaeus; species Penaeus vannamei. The sequence continues at coordinate 620,371 of NW_020868972.1, forward strand.
TGTTGGTGTTACTGATCAAAAATTTATAACATAGTAAATATATAGTAATATGATATATAATAACTACTAATGATAATGATAATGGCAATGATGAAGATGGTACCGATGATGATAACAATAGTAATCATGGTAATGATAATAATAATAATAATAATGATCATAATATTAATAATGATAATGATGGTAACAGTAATAACAATAGCAACGGCAACAATAATAATGATAATCATAATCATAAAAAATAATAACTATATAATAATAATAATAATAATAATAATAATAATAATAATTACAATGACAACCATAATCAAAATAATGATAATAATTCCTATGATGATGATAACAATAACAATAAAAGGATGACAATATCAATAACGATAATAACAACAACAGAATCATAACGACAATAATCATAATAGGACGACCAGAGTCATCATTTCTCCGTGCAACACTTTCCCATGACTCCGCCCTGGTTATGAGGCGCGGGTCATGCATAAGCAACTGCAACGGGCGGGATGAGCCTCTGCCTGGCTTGCAGATGGAAGAAAATTGGAATTTCGAGTTGGAGGCTGGACTGTGTGGTGTATTATTCAGTAACGATGGTGATTGTGAGTGATAGGTATAATGTTTTTGGGATATGTATGTATGTGTATATATATATATATATATATATATATATATATATATATATATATATATGTGTGTGTGTGGTGTGTGTGTGTGTGTGTGTGTGTGTGTGTGTGTGTGTGTGTGTGTGTGTGTGTGTGTGTAAATATATAAATGTATTTGTGTATGTATTTTCTTTTCAACTCCCATTGCTATGGGGATATGTAATGCGATATAATATAAAATATTCTATATCCATGACTACGATGTGATCCTAAGAAATATCTCACAGTTACGTGAACATTTTTACTAGATCGTCATGCCTGAGGAACAAAATTTTGATACTGAAAATCTACACTACTATCATAGATAATAATAGAGAGTATAAGCCTTAATACTAAAATGCTTTCATATCATTTATAAAAAAAAAGCGAGGTTCGTGTTTATCTTTCACTTGCTTTCGCTTTTAATTAACACAGTTCGTTATGTCATGCACAGGCAATAAGTCTTTGTTCTGTTATATCGTTTATGCTTTAGCCTTGGGCATATTCAGGCCTCCAAAAGTATTCCATGGCGGATGAAATATGGCGAAATATATCAAAACAGATTCGCTTTGTTGACAGCATGTGTTTGAATGGTCTAAAGAATATCACGAAAATTTATATAAGTTTTGCATATGTAAACCCATATTTCTGTTTAATGTAGTTAATATCAATTAATAAAAAGTTCCATTTTCAAAGTAATTAAAGGAGTGTGACGGTCGAAGCCAGTGTCGATAGACGAAGGAAAAAATATGATGGGAGGCGCATGGGTCCCGCGCATTTTCATCTAATTTCGATACTTTTCCGTCATTTGATTTGAAATTCTAAGATGTTAGTAACTCAGAACTTGTATCCATTCCTGTTTCCTAATATCAATATCAGTGAAGCAGTGATTAATAACCGAATAAAACTCAAAAGTAAAATCAGATTCGGCAACTCGAGTACAAACCCAAAGAAACGGAAGTAAATTCAATCTTTTGGCAAAAGCGTCATACCATAGCCAGCGTGGGTGTCGCAGCAGACCCGGGAAATTGTCGCGCTCAAAGACCAACAACACTCTACATTCTTTTCCCTTTCTTTTCATTTTTGCCAGCGGAAATGAGGGCTTAATTTACGCATTACTTCCAGCCACCAGCCAGCGCTAACGGGTGCGCCATCCAGCCGTGTGCACCATATGGTCTGTAGTCAACGGAAGTAGGGCTTAATAACCGAGGATTTCGCTTGTCTTGTCCCGAGATGGATGTGACTACTTGTGACATAATTGGCTATTCTCCACAGACTGTTTGGGTCCCGACAGTGTGTTTGCGTGTTCTTTTACTATGGAAGGTGTGTTTTTGTGTTCTTTTGCTGTGGGAGAGAGGTGTTATTTTGTGTTCTTTTGCGTGTTCTTTTACTGTGGGAGAGAGGTGCTAATTTTTGTTCTTTTACTATGGGAGAGAGGTGTTCTTTTGTGTTCTTTTACTGTGGGAGAGAGGTGTTATTTTGTGTTACTGTGGAGAGAGGTGTTATTTTCTGTTCTTTTGCGTGTTCTTTTACTATGGGAGAGTGGTGTTATTTTCTGTTCTTTTATTGTGGGAGAGAGGTGTTATTTTCTGTTCTTTTACTGTGGGAGAAAGGTGTTATTTTGTGTTCTTTTGCTACGGAAGAGAGGTGTTATTTTGTGGTCCTTTACTGTGGCAGAGAGGTGTTATTTTCTGTTCTTTTGCGTGTTCTTTTACTATGGAAGACTGGTGTTAGTTTTTGTTCTTTTACTTGGCTATGTCTTTGTACGGAATAGAGTTACTTTTACTGTGGAGAGAGGTGTTATTTTGTGTTCTTTTGCTACGGAGAGAGTAGTGTTATTTTTTGTTCTTTACTATGGGAAGAGGTGTTAATTTTTTGTATCTTGTTCTTTACTAATGGCGAAGAGAGGTGTTATTTTTGTCTTTTACTGTGGGAGAGAGGTGTTATTTTTTGTTCTTTTACTGTGGGAGAGAGGTGTTATTTTGTGTTCTTTTACTGTGGGAGAGAGGTGTTATTTTGTGTTCTTTTACGTGTGGGAGAGAGGTGTTATTTTGTGTTCTTTTACTGTGGGAGAGAGGTGTTATTTTGTGTTCTTTTACTGTGGGAGAGAGGTGTTATTTTGTGTTCTTTTACTATTGGAGAAAGGTGTTCTTTTGTGTTCTATTGGAGAAAAGTTGTTTCTTTTACTTGTTCAAATACTATGAAAGAGATGTTATCTTGTGTTCTTTTACTGTGGGAGAGAGGTGTTATTTTCTGTTCTTTTGCGTTTTCTTTTACTATGGAAGAGTGGTGTTATTTTTTGTTCTTTTGCTGTGGGAGAGAGGTGTTATTTTTGTTCTTTTGCTACGGAAGAGAGGTGTTATTTTGTGTACTTTTATTGTAGGAGAGAGGTGTTATTTTGTGTTCTTTAACCTGCTCAGATACTATGAAAGAGAAATGTTATTTTGTGTTATTTTGCTATGGTAGAGAAGTGTTATTTTCTGTTATTTTACTATGGAAGAGAGGTGTTCTTTTGTGTTCATTTACTTGTTCAAATACTGTGGAAGAGAGTTTTTTTGTAGATTTTTGTTCTTATTGTGGGTGTCGCATATATTTGATAACTGATCTATTTGTATACTTTGAATAATATAACAAATGTATATATACGTATGCTTTGACAATTATATTAATCGTAATCTGGTGATGTGGTGATTATTGCTGTCAGTTCAATTAATCTGTCTGTTGATTTGTATTAACAAGTAATATGTCAGAGAGATGATTCATGGTAAGTTATATCAAAACGCCCTTTAATATTAATTCACAGTTACGAGTATAGTAGACAGACAGACATGAATACATATATACGTACATATACACACACAAACAAACGTATACAAACATAAAAACAAACACACACACAAACACACACACATACACACACACAAACACAAATACACACACATATGCACACAAGCAAACACACACACACACATACGCAAACAAACAAACACACACTCCACACAAAACACACATCGCACACCCAAACAACAAATACACACTCACACACCACACAAAACAAACACACACACACAACACAAAACACACAAACACACACACAAACACACATACACACACAAACACAAACAAACACACAAACCTACCTACACAGCAACCTACACACGCCACTCCCAAGCCAACACAACCTATAAGAAAATACCTTTATTATCCCAGCCTATTGGGGGCTTGGCTTTTGCCGATCAACCAGTCAACAGCTCCGGGAATTACCACTTAATTCCAAGTAATTCCGATTCCAATCAACTTAAAGATAATTGGTCACGTGTTCAGCGCCTGATAACTTCTGTACATGTTGATTGTGAGGCAATCATCTTGTCTTTTATTTATTTGTATGATTCATTTCATTTGTATTTTCTTTTTTCTCTTTTTTCTGTTTTTTATCATCATTATTATTGTTTTGTTATTTTTACCATTATTATAGCTGCATTTATCCTTATTAATGTCATTACTTTTGTTATTATTATTGTTATTACTGTTATTATTACTATCATAATCATTATCATTATTATCACTGATATCATTAATTACCCATCATCCTCATTATTATCATCATTACCATCATCCTCATTATTATCATCATTACTATTACTATTATCATCATTATTATTGTTATCATTATCATTATCATTTCATTATCATTACTGTCATTATTGCTATTAACACTATCATTATTATTAGTAGTAGTGGTGTTAGTATCATTCTTATTATCAGTATTATTATCATTATCATTATTACCATCTTAATATTTATCCATATTTTTGTTATCACTATTATTATCATTATTATCATTATCATCACGATCACTGTCAATATCATAATTGATACCGTTATCATTACTACTACTATTACTGTTATTATCATTATTATTGTTATCATTATCATCTTCATTATCATTATGGTTATCGTTATTGTAATAGTTGTTGTATTAATCATAACTATCATCATTCTTTTACTACAACTATTATCATCATCATCACTATCGTCATAATTATTATTATTTTTACTATTTAATCATTTCTATTATTCTCGAACTACGAAGGACGAGATCATTGTTATATAACAATAATAATAATGATAATGATGATAATAATAATAATGATAATAATAGTAACAATAATAATAATAACAATAATAATAATGATAATAGTAACAACAACAACAGCAACAACAACAATAATAATAATAATAATAATGATAATAATAATGATAATGATAATAATAATTACAATAATAATAATAATAATGATGAACATACCAGTAGTGATGATGATGATGATAATAATAATAATAACAAACACATAACGATAATAATCGTAATAGTAAAACCACTTTATACGCTATTCCCAGCCACCAGATAATGAAGATGTGAATCGTAATTACTATGATAGTGATAAGAACCACGATGATGATTCCACCGAATCTCACAGCTTGAAAAGAAATCATAATAAAAAAAATAGAACTGAATACCCTTCCTCTCATGTCATTTATCTAAATTATGACGTAATTTCTTTAATGCATGAACGTAAGGCATCAGTCAGTGTCAAAAACTTCACAGGATGAGACAGGGTTTTAAAAAATAATGTTTTTTTGTAGCTAATTAGCCGGTAATTTGTACTTTTATCATTAGGTTCGGAATTAAATGTTTATGACTGAATTGGTAATTTTTTTTCTTTTTTTTTTGACTCGATTGATCTTGGTGTATCAGATTAAATCAATCTTCAGACTGAAAATGTGGTTTCGAAAAGCTTCCGTGATCCTTCTATGGCAACCGGAAAATGTTATTAACAAGTTATATCCAAGGTCCTCTCAAAAAAAAAAAAAAAAAAAAAAAAAAAAAAAAAAAAAAAATATATATATATATATATATATATATATATATATATATATATATATATATATATATATATATATATATATATATATATATATATATATATTATATATGTAATAAGTAAATGAAAAATGAAGAGTAGCGAAACCATATATATTTTACTTTAACTTTTCATAAGATAAAATCTAGCTTCGAAAGGCTTCCACGACCACTCTATGGCAACAAGAAATGATATTAACAACAATATCAAAAACAGCTTTATCGAATGGCGGCATTCTCCCCCCTCCCCCCCCCCCACACTAACATTTCTCTGAACTTATTCAAAGCAGAAAATTGAATCTCAAAACAAAATATCCGTGTCCATTGTCCTGTAAGGAACGCTATACTGAACCGTGTGTGTGTGTGGTGTGTGTGTGTGTGTGTGTGTGTGTGTGTGGTGTGTGTGTGTGTTGTGTGTGTGTGTGTGAATCCACTGCATGGCTGGGTGCTTCCATTTTTCTTCTTGATGAAATGTAGTCCGTTGTCTGAAATTCTTTCGTTTAATGGGCTTGAAGAATAAAATGGTTTTTATTTTTTTCTCTCGCCTGGGTACACATTTGGGGTCTCTTAATTAACTAATTAATTAAAACATAATTATTGTGGTTCTTCGTAGGCTATTTGTTGGTTACTCGCTACTAGCCTTGATTCTTCTCTCTCTCTCTCTCTCTCTCTCTCCTCTCTCTCTCTCTCTCCTCTCTCTCTCTCTCTCTCTCTCTCTCTCTCTCTCTCTCTCTCTCTCTCTCTCTCTCTCTCCTCTCTTCTCTCTCTCCTCTCCTCTCTCTCCCCTCTCCTCTCTCTCTCTCTCTCTCCTCTCTCTCTCTCTCTCTCTCTCTCTCTCTCTCTCTCTCTCTCTCTCTCTCTCTCTCTCTCTCTCTCTCTCTCTCTCTCTCTCTCCCTCTCTTCTCCCTCTATATCTCCTTCTCTATATATATATATATATATATATATATATATATATATATATATACTATATCTATATATATATATATATATATATATATATATACATATATATATATATATATAATATATATATATATATATATATATATATATATATATATATATATATATATATATATATATATATATATATATATATATATAATATATATATATATATATATATATATATATATATATATATATATATAATATATATATATATATATGTATATATATATATATATATATATATATATATATATATATATATATATATATATATATATATATATATATATATATATATATATATATATCCTCTTTCTCTTTCCTACCACCCTCTTTCCCTTGCTCCCCACCCTCTCTCATTCCCCATCCTCCATCTCCCTCCATCGCCCCTCTTCGTAGGATGGGTCTCGGAGGCCCCGCCCACAGCTCGTCAGCACCCAGCTCACTCTCATCACTTGGGAATCGCAGTCCATTCCTATTAGTGAGGTGGGAGGAGGAGCTGCCCGAGAAATTCTTATAGTATGGCGTGCGTCTCTGACTGTGGTCCTGTGATAGGTTTATAACTCTTCTTTGGGGATGGCTTGTGTTGTATTTGTTGTTGTTGTTGTTTTCCTTGTTTTTTTTCGCCAAACCGCTAGACTGGAATTCAAAAAAAAAGAAGAAAGAAAAAAAAAACGTTAGGCATAAGAGTCAGTGCTTCTCGTTTTCCCGCGAAAAAAGAGCGCTAGATATGGAGTAAAATTTTTAAAAATTTTCCCGCTAGATCATAGCTCAAACACTCCAGATCTAGCGGGTAAAATCGCTCGAATGGCAACACTGCTGATGCTATGGGGATGCGTCTTTGTTCTGACTCAGATCCTGTGATGGATTTATAACTCTTCTGAAGGGTTGTCTCGTTTTGCAATTCTGTTGATGTTGTGGTTTTCGTTTAACTTGGTTTGTTTCTTTGGGAATCTTTGCAAGAAATACGTTGATCTCATGCAGGACCAGCGTGTCCCTGCAACGAGGAAGTGAAGCTTCATTTGCAACTCTAATTTCACACGGAATTGGGAGACCTTGCAGATTCCAGTAGAATTAACTGGTATACAACGACCTTCTCACTTGCAACGTATTCCCGGTGTCTCTTTCGACAGGCTCTTTAGCACCAAAGACAAATGAACTGTAAATAAACAAGGTAGATTAATTATTCACGTACATTTGCCTACCTTTTATCAACATTTCCGGACCCAGCAATCAACGCATTTGAGATAAACTGCAGACTCAAATGGCATCAAACGCAGACACTGAAGTCCACCGTGCAACATCCAGACCAACGGCTTCACACAAGGCACTCCGGTCAGTTGAACACAAGGCTCTGATGCAACTATTACCTTCTCTCTTCCTAATTATCCTTGGTCCTTTATCTCCCTGTCATTAGTGTCTCCCTGCAGCTCGAGTTCTGAAGGACACGTCCCGGAACTTCGCCTGTTAGTCTGGGTGATAGGGCAGTGAGTACTGTGTGTTGTGGGGGATGGTGTGTGTGTGTGTGTGTGTGTGTGTGTGTGTGTGTGTGTGTGTGTGTGTGTGTGTGTGTGTGTACGATAAGTTAGACGCCTATTTGTCTGGTTTATAGGGCAGTGAGTACTGTTGTTTGTGGTGGAATAGTCGCCGCGTGTGTGTGTTGTGTGTGTGTGTGCGATAAGTTAGACGTTTCATTATTGCTGCTTTCCTATCCCATCTGAACACTCTCAAATCACGATTTCGAAATACCAATAACAAACAAGCTCGAAAGTAAAGATCCTTCAGTCAATAACAAGCACCATCAACTCTGCCCAAAAAAAAAATCCAATACTATATTGGACCTTATTGTACTTTCTTTCTCTCTGTCTCTCTTTTTATCTACCTATCTATCTATCTCTGTCTCTCAGTCTATCTATCAATCTATCTATCTGTCCATCTATCTATTTCTCTCTATCTATCTTATCTATCTATCTGTCTGTCTATCTATCCTCCTCTCTTCTCTCTCTCTCTCTTTCTCTATCTCTCTCTCTCTCTCTCTCTCCTCTCTCTCTCTCTCTCTCTCTCTACTCTCTCTCTCTCTCTCTCTCTCTCTCTCTTCTCTCTCTCTCTCTCTCTCTCTCTCTCTCTCTCTCTCTCTCTCTCTCTCTCTCTCTCTCTCTCTCTCTCTCTCTCTCTCTCTCTCCTCTCTCTCGTCTCGCTCACTCACCTCCCCTCCCCCCGTCTCTCTCTTTATCTCCCTTTTTCTTTCATCATCATCAACGGCATAGCGACCGCAATTATGGATGTTTCCCAAGACGGGGATACCGTGGAAGGATCAGCCAAAGTGTCTTTCCTAAAGCTGATCAATTGTAAAGACTTGAGGCTCCGGAAAAGGTCTTCAGATTGACACGGGGATTACCTAGTTTCCATCGTCCTAATGTCATATTTTTTTCTCTCTCTTTCTATCTCTCTTTATTTTCTTCTTTTTAGGGGCGGTTTAGATGAATAGGAAATTCATCTTGGTGAGTGGACTGTTATAGTTGATCATAGAACAACAGTATCTATGAAAGGATTGAACTCTCTCTATCTCCACGTGGATATTTCAAAACAAACAAAGAACCACTTTTTTTTAAAGACAAGAAAGCAACATCCTCTTTTATTCACAAAAATGGATTAAACAACAACGCATTTTTACATATCAGATAAAGCATTCATTCCTTTAAGTGGAACAACGTATTATTTATTATTCCAACAGCATCGTCTTTGTTATGAATATTCCCAATAGAACGGTAAACAACATGATTTTTTGCTTTACGCTTAGTGGTTAAGAGAATGGCTCTTTACAGAAAATAGAAAAAAAAATATACATATATACATATACATGTTTATATACATATTTATATATACACATATTCATAGATGTGTATATATATGCATACACACACACACACACACACACACACACACACACACACACCACACACACACACACACACACACACACACACACCACACACACACACACACACACACACACACACACACACACACACACATACACGTGTATATAATATATAATGTATATATAATACATAAGTATATAATTCATATATATATATATATATATATATAATATATATATATATATATATATATATATATATATATATATATATATACATATATATACATATATATATATATATATATATATATATATATATATATATATATATATATATATATAATATATATATATATATATATATATATATATATATATATATATATATATATATATATATATATATTCATGTATATACATCATACACACATTTATGTATATACATATATATATATATATTATATATATATATATATATATATTTATATATAATATATATATATATATATATATATATATATATATATATATATATATATACATATCGCCATAACCATCACCATCTCTGTATATATATGCTTATGTAGCTCCGCGCCAATAGTATTATCAAAGATAAGCTTAATTTAGTTTAGTTATCCGTCCATTAGCACAAATTCCGATTTTCTATGTATGCCTTTCTAAAGCATTAGACGCTCTTACTGACATATTGGCATTTTAATGATATTAAAGAAGGACATGACGCTATAAATACCCATTTATCACAGCCCAATTAACATCACAGGGAACTCATATTAAACCCATATTTCCTCTCATTGCGTTCCGTTCAATTTCCTGCAAAAAAAAGGAAACCCACGAACCTAGAATTGATTAACAAACCGATCCGTAAAATACTCGATGGCAACTTTCTCACTGATAATAAATGTCACAGGTTATAAGCAACAGTGGCTGATCCTGTGTAATAGGATTAGATGCCTTATATCATCTAAAGTGAACCTACTGTCGAGTTTTGTTGATTAAGAAGCATATAACCATTACATTTCTTGGGAACACTTACTGAGGGTGTGACATCTAGTGTGTAAGTAGATTTTGGAGCGACGAAGGGGAGAGGGAGAGAGAGAGAGAGAGGGCGAGGAGGGAAGGAGGGGGGGGAAGAAAGGAGAGGAGAGAGGGGAGGGGGGGAGAAAGAAAGAATGAAATAGAGAAAGAAAGGAAGGGAAAGCGACACAAATAGAGAGAGGCTAGAGACAGAGAGAAATATTAAACGAGTGAGAGTAAGAAAAATAGAAAGAGAAAGAGAGAGAGAGAGAAGAAGAAGAAGAAGAAGAAGAAAGAAAATGTGGGATAGAGGGAGAGAAAGATAGGTAGATATAAAGGAAGAAAGAGAGAGAGAGAGAAAGAGAAAGAAAATATTAAAAGTGAGAAAAAAGAAAGATAAAGAGAAGAAGAGAGAAAGATGAAACAGAAGAAAGGGAAATAGGATGAGAAAGAACGAAAGAAAAATAAATAGATTGAGGAAAAAAGAAAGAAAGGGAAATATAGAACGAAAGAAGGAAAGGAAGAAAGAGAAAGAGAAGAGAGAGAGAAAAAACAAAGACAAAAAGAGGGAGAGAAAGAAAAAAAGAATAAACGAGATACAGAAACAAAGAACGAAAAGAAAAGAAAAAAAGACGAAAAAAGATAAACAAGAATGGAATGGAAATGGAAACTCTCCCTTCAGTGTTTTTTTTTTCTTTCTTTCTTCGGCACTAATCAAATAAAAAGACACTCGTCATATTTCTTTCTGCTATTCACATGGCAGGAGAAGAAGGCAAGAAAAGTCGAGAGGAAAAAGTATGTATATTGTGTAGCTACAAAAGAGGTCCGGATATTAGAAAGCCCAGGTTGCTGCCAGAGTAAGTGAAATCTGGCGGGCAAANCAGTACAAGAACATAGATGTACACTTGTAACCAGAGAGGAGAGAGAAGCGTGAGTCAGAGAAATTCCTAGATCTTGCTTACCCTTCTTTAGATTTTAAAAAAAAATGTTTATTGCACCTCCAGATCTTGGCTTACCTTTCCAAACGGTTTTTAAAATGTATTGGTGTGTTGCTTGTCCCCTCTTGTGTGTCAAATTGTCAACACACACATACACACACACACACAAAACGCACCACCAGCACACACACACACCCACAACACACACACACACACACACCACAACACGACACACAACACACACATCACCCACACATCCGCACGATCACATCACAGATACAATCAGCTACTCCGGTAATCACACACCACAACACACACATACACATACAACACCCACGCACCACACACGCACACACAACACAAAACAAACACACAACACAAACACAAACACAAACACACAAACACACACAACACAACACACCACACACACCACACACACACACAATACACAACACACAATATAATATATATATATATATAATATATATATATATATATATATATATATATATATATATCTACGTGTATAAATATAGATTTATGCCCATAACCTTTTTTTTATAAATAACCTTACAAACACATGACAAAGCGGAAAGCCAGATAAGAAAGATAATTTTGGAATACACAGCCAATATTACGTGATCGACCTCATGTGTTTACTCGAGTCAGTCTGCTGATAAGTCTGCATCTAGATACTTATATCTCTGAAGGCAAAGTCTGTTTTCGGTAACATTTGCCGATAAGGACATGTTCCTTCTTTCCTTCTCTCGGTGTATGTGTCTTTTATCTTTCATTCACTTTCGCTCTCTCTGTATCTGGTGTTTATATATTTATAAAGCTATATCTGTTTATCGTCATACATACACACAACGCACACACACATACACACACACACACCACACACACACACACA
>NW_020868972.1:637668-640168 GCF_003789085.1 Penaeus vannamei
AACAGGTTCGACCTCCTGTTCACTGTGTTTATTGCCTGGGTGCTTGGGCTGTTGAGATCACCTTTGTATTTGTTTCTTGGGCAATTTGAGCTTTAAGGGGAACGTTCGCTGCCTTCCGTATATAGCGTCGGATCCGACTCTACTTTAATGGCTATAATTGACTCGTGTTTGGGTGCAATAAAAGTCTCTTGCTTGATTGTATAATTATTATTTAATAGGGAGTAATGAGGGGTGAGTATAGACGAATGAAAAGCCACGTTACGCGAGGCCAGAAGGGAGGATCCGGTCCCTTCCCGTTTCCTAATCTTTCGGCATTTTGTACTATCCAAAAGGTCCTTTTGTATCTTTGCATTTCTTTTTTGTTTTCTTTCTTTTTCTTTTTTTTTTTTTTGCAGATCCGGCATACGAGGTTGCAGCGTCATCGCCTCATAAACACCGGACCGAAAGGGTATGAGAGCGAGTCACTGAGCCGCCATTTTTAGACCGAATCGCTGCCGGTTATGAGAGAACAATAAGGCACTCGGGGCGAACCGTCAAGGCCCGCGTGGAAATGCATCGACGAATGAGGAGGGAGGGACGTGAGGGATGGGAGGAGGAGGGAGGAGGAGGGAGGACGGGAGGAGGAGGTGAGGGAGGAGGGATGGAGGGAGAACGAGAGAGAGCAGGAGAAGGGAGGGGAATGGAGGAAGGAATAGAAGCGGTGGTATCTCTCTCTCTCTCTCTCTCTCTCTACTCTCTCTCTGTCATCTCTCTCTCTCTCTATCGTATCTATCTATCTATCTATCTAATCTATCTATCTTATCTCTAATCTCTCCCTCCTCACTATCTCTCTCTCTCCCTCTCTCTCCCTGACCAATCACTGCCGGCCAATTCACCCTCCGATCACACCAATAGACTCCGGCCCCTGATCACGTGCTACCTTCAAAAAGTGCCCTCCGCTAATGGCCGATATCACGCCCCACGAAAGAAAGGTCACGCGAAGAGCAATCGCGTTGGGAAAGAGAGAGAGAAATAGGGAGAGAGAAGAGAGAGCTTGAGTTATGCATCTGGCATTGGGAGAGAATGGAGCAGAGATGAGGAGGGGAGGGAGGGAGGAGAACAGATGAAGAGAGAGGAGAGGAGACCGAGATATACGAAACGAAGCAGACTGATCGACTGAAGAGGAAGAGAGGAATGGAAGAGAGCAGACTGAGAGAAGGAGAAGACGCAGAGAGAAGAGGATACGAGAGGTAGCCGAGAGGGGACCGTTTGGGGAAATGAGAGAGAAGAGAGAGAGAGGAGAGATGACGAGAAGAGAATAATGACGAGAGGCAGAGAGAGAGAGATGAATGAGAGAGAGATTGAGGAAAGAAGGAATAGAGAAGCATGGAGAGGACGAGAGAGGCTGTTTCCTATCGCGTGAACTTTCGAGGCACTATTGCTGCCCAGCTATCCGCGAGATACCGACTACGACACCCGAAGCCCGAGCGGCGGATAGCAGGATAGCACGGGGCAGTTACGTGGATTTGCGACCTTGTGTTTTCTGACCTTAAAATGAATATTACACGGGCCCTGGCGCCAAGCCACTTCGGCATCCGAATGGTGACCAGGCGTGGCGAAGACGGGTGAAGTCGGCAGCGAGAGCGGGAAGGGGCGGCCGGGGTCGCCGCAGGACCGTTTAAGCGAGGGCGAAGAGTACGAGTGGCGTATCCATGCCATCGATCGGAGATAGGAGGGAGTTGGCAGAGGGAGAGAGAAATAGTAGGAGAAGGAAAGAGAGGTGGGAGCAGAAGGGAGGGAGGAAGGAGGAGCTGAGGAGAGGGATTTAGTGGAAAGTCGAAGGACGGACGGGATTGGAGAATGACGAATAGACGTTAGAAGAGATAGAGGAGAAGAGGCCAGAAGACCGAATAAGGAACAGATTTTAGACCGCAACGACTAGAGACATGGATAATTTAGAATAAGATCACATAAGGATTATTGCCGTAAGATAGATGAAATTTTAATAGATATAGAGATGAGAGAGAGGAGACGGGATTGTATGGAGAGAGGGAGAGGGAGAGGGAGACAGGGAGAGGGAGTGAGGCTTACGATGTGAGGTGAAGGGAGAGAGAGAGAGAGATAAAGATCGGTGTGAGAGACCAGACGGAGAGATGAGAGAGAGGATGAGGAGGACGAGGAGAAGAGATCAGGATGAGGAGGAGGAGAGAGAAAAAGAGCGAGAAGAGGAGAGAAGGTGAAAGAAGAGGAAAGGTTGGGACGATGATGCGAGACGCATAGGACTCGAGGTGGGTGAGATGACGAGAAAGAGAAAGATGAAAGAGAAACGAAGAAAAGAGACGAAAGAGAAGAAAGAGGAGATGAAGAGAGAGAGATGAGCCAGAGACGGGGGCTTTCCGGCGGGTTCATGGTAGGGACGCTCGACCTTCCTGTTGGACCTTCGTGTCTCCCATTTAGAGTCCATGCAGATCGGAGACAATTAATGAATGGAGGTACACCAAATTTGCGCTCGGGAATGCGC
>NW_020868972.1:647668-665408 GCF_003789085.1 Penaeus vannamei
GAGCGAGAGAGAGAGAGAGGGAAGTCCTGTCAAAGTGACATATTTATCACGGGGGCAACTTGTCTCCCAAAGGCCCGCCGCATTCCTTCTCGCTGAACTCGACGGAACTGCAGTGCGAGCGGCCATACGATTGTCTTATGGGGCGAGGCTTATGGCGAGGGGGGGAGGGGGGGGAAGGGGGGAGGGGGGGAGGGGAGAGGGGGGGAGGGGGAAGAGTGGGGGGATGGGAGGGGGGGGTGAGGGGTGAGGGGAGAGACGGGGGGAGGGAGAGGGATAGGGGAGAGGGGAGACGGGGGAGGGGGAAACGGGAGAGGAGGGAGGGGAGAGGGGAGACGGGAGAGGGGGAAACGGGAGAGTGGGGGAGAGGGGCATGGGGAGAGAGAGGTGGGAGGAAGGAGAGGGAGAGGGGGGGGATGGAGACGAGAGACGGGAGAGGGGAGAGGGGGCGTGGGAGAGAGAGAGGTTTGGGGGAAAGGGTGAGGGAGCGTTGGAGGGGAGAGGGGAGGGGACCGGGGATAGAGGTTGGGCCGAGGAGGGAAGGGGGGGAGAAGGAATGATGTAAGGAAGGGAGGTAGAGAAAAAGAAAAGAAAAGGGACCAATAAGGTAAGTAGAGGGAAGAAAGAAAGAAGACAATAAAGAAAAAGAGAATGGGGAAAAGACACGAAAGAAAAAGAAAAAAAAAGAGAAAAGAGGAGGAGAAGGAGGAAAAGATGAAAAATGAACTCGCGTCGGAGGGTAGTGAGGAGAGTAAGGCGAAGGGGGGGGGTGGGGGTGGGGGGGGGAGAAGGGTGCCGTGATAAATCATTCTCTCGCAGGTATATCGCCCGTCCGTCACTTTGTTTGTTTGTTTGTTATTCGTCTTTCTTTGTTTTTGTTTGCTAAATATTGCAACAACGTTTTCACTGACATCGACTCTTCTTTGCTTTTCCATGTTATCTGTTATATTTTATGTCAATATATATTTATACTTTATCACTTACATCTCAATTTATCTTCCTTCCTACCTGATGATGCATCTCTCTCTCTCTCTCTCTCTCTCTCTCTCTCTCTCTCTCTCTCTCTCTCTCTCTCTTCTCTCTTCTCTCTTTTCTCTTTCTCTTTCTCTTTCTCTTTCTTCTTTCTCTTTCTCTTTCTCTTCTCTTTCTCTTCTCTTTCTCTTTCTCTTTCTTCTTTCTCTCTCTCTCTCTCTCTCTCTCTCTCTCCTCTCTCTCTCTCTCTCTCTCTCTATATTATATATATATATATATATATATATATATATATACATATTATATATATGTGTGTGTGTGTGTGTGTGCGTGTGTGTGTGTGTGTTGTGGTGTGGTGTGTGTGTGGTGTGTGTGTGTGTGTGTGTGTGTGTGTGTTGTGTGTGTGTTGTGTGTAATAAACCAAATAAAATCAAATAAACAAAATATAAGCAAATAAACAGATAAAGGCGAAGGTTTCCGACAGAGCACCTCCGAAACCTCCGAAGACGTCAATGCACTTCGACACGATCCTTTGCAAGACGCTCCGCTCCGTGATTGGGGAGCCTTGAGATCGGAGATAAGGAGGGATTAGGGGGGGCGGGGTGATTGGGGGGAGGGTGGGAGGGGGAAAGGGGAGAGGGGTAGGAGGGAGGGGAGAGGCGGAGGGGAGAGGATGGGGTGAAAGGAAGGAAGAAGGTACTGAGTAAAGGAGGAGGAGGACGGAGGAGGAGGAGGGAAGGAAGAGGGAGGTGGTGGAGGAGGAAGGGAGGAAGGAGAGGGGAAAGAGGAAAGGAAGAGAAAGGTAGAAGAAGAAGAGAAAGAAAAGAAAATGAAAATGAAGGAAATTAAAAGGAAGAGGAGGAAGAAGAAGAAAGAAAAATATAAATGAAATGATATTAAGAAAAGAAAAAAAGAAGAAGTAAGAAAACAGAAAGAAAAAAAAGAAAAAAAAAAGAAAAAAAAGAATAAAAATAAGAAGAAAAGGAGTAAGAAAGGAACGAAGAATAAGAAAGACATAATAGAACCAAGCCACAAAAAAAAAATCTGCTATCTTAAATCACATCTGAAAAACCATCACGTATTTAAATGGAAAACCCACAGATGAAAAAAAAAAAAAAGAAAAAAAAAAAAAAGAGGCCGCCATAAAATGAAAAAAAAAAAAAAAAAAAAAGAATTGTAATTTGCGAAATGACTTTCATGCCTTATCCGTGACTCCTTTTTGACATTAAGGAAGAGAGATGTGGGTCGCTTTTTTTTTTTTTTTTTTTCTTTCTCCTTTTTTAAGGTGAATATTTTTGCGGGGGGGGTATTTTTTTCTTCTTCTTCTCCTTTTTTTAGGTGAATATTTTTTTTTTGCGGGGGGGTATTAATGTCTAGTAAGATATAGATGTCGATATTTCGTTACAATAAATAAAAAAGTCTTTGTTATATTGTCTGTATGGTTGTCTGGTAGAGACGATAAGGTTGATAGAGAATAACTAGTGTAACAAAAAACAAAGATTAAAGTAGGAGAATAACTAGGTAACAAAAAAAAAAAATAAAAAAAAAGACAAAGACAATTAAAAAAAAAAAATAAAAAATAATGATTACTGATTAATATAGCGTTGATGAAGTGGATTTGATACAAGTCACAGGATATTGTTGCACAAGGAGGTGAAAGCAAGTCCATTAAATTATCAACATAGATAAGATTTCTTTATCTTTAAAGTACAAAAAAAGAAAGAAAAAAAAAAAAAAAAAAGATCATCCACTACTCTCCCCCTCCCCCTCCCCCCCAAAAAAAAAGAAAGAGAATGAATATAGAGAAAAGAAAAAGACAACAAATCTAATGCATAAGACATATCCCATTAACGAGATAATTAACAAGGCAATGGGAAACAGTCGTTTAGCGCTGTCATGCCCCCTCCCTTCCCCTACCACCCCTTCTCCTACCTTTTCCCTTTCACTTCCCCTCTTTAGCTTTTTCCTTCCCTTTCCCCTTCCCTTATTTCTTCTCCTCTTTGCCCTTTCCCTTTCCCTTTCCCTTCCTCTATTCTTTCCCATCCCCCTTCTTCTTCTTTCCCCTTCCCCCATTCCTTCACCCCTTCCCCTTCCTCTATCCTTTCCCATCCCCCTTCTCTTCTTCTACTTCCTTCCCCCATTCCTTCCCCTTCCTCTATCCTTTCCCATCCCCTTTCTCCTTTTTCCCCTTCCTCTTTCTCCTTCTTCCCCTTCCCCCATTCCTTCTCCCTTTCCCCTTCCCCTTCCCCCTACCAGCCCTTCCCCCTCCCCTCCCATCCCCCCCAAAGCCATCAGGTCAAGGCGGCGAATGTGACCTTGTCTCATGTCACGGAGAGGGTGATGCTGATGCTGACGTTGATGCTGACGTTGAGGCTGATCGTCTCCCCTTTGCCCTGTCGAGGTCCCGAGGGCTGACGGGTGATGACGTCATGAAGGGAAAATGATGTCATGGTTTTTGGGTTGTCAATATTCGGGGTGGGGTGGGGGGAGGGGGGGAGGGGGTGTTGGCAGGTGTGGAAGGAAGGGATGGGAGAGGTTGGAAGGGGAATGAGAGGGAGGGAGGAGAAGGGAGGGAGAGGAAGGGAGGAGGGAGGGGAAGGAGAGTGGGAGGGAGGGGGGAGGGAGGGGGAGGGAGGGGAGAGAAGGGAGTTAAGGAGTTAGGGAGGAGAGAGAGGGAAGGAGATAGAGAGAGCGAGAGAAAGAGAAAGGACGAGAGAAAGAAAAACAAAAACAAAAACAAACTCGAACTGAATGACCATTCGCTACGAAATTACTCACATAATCCACATTTTCTCTCCCTCCTTCCTCTCTTCCTCCTTCCCTTCCCTCCCTCCCTCTCTCCGTCCTCCCCTTCCCTCCCCATCCACCGCCCGTCCACCTGTCTTTCAACGCCATACCACTGACCTTACATATCCCCCGACATCCATCCCTTTCGCTCACCCCCTCCACCCTCCTCCATTCCCCTACCCCTCCTCTACCCCTCTGACCCCCTTATCGCCTTCACCTCCTGCCCACCCCCTACCCCCTTCCCTCCCCTCTATTCCTCCTTCCCCTCCTTCCCCTACCGTCGCACTATCCCTCCCTCCCCCTACCCCTCGACCCCCTACCCCCCCTCTATCCCTCCCACCCCCTACCCCCCACTATCCCTCCCTCCCCCTACCCACCCACTACCCCTCACTATCCCTCCCTCACCATACCCCACTCCCGGCAATCCCCCATCCCCCATCCATCCCCCTCCCTCCCCTACCCTCCCACTTTCCCTCCCCTCCCCCACCCCCTCCCGTCGACCCGATGACTGTGTCTTGGCATCGGTACGACCTTTTCGCTCAAAGGAAGCCGAGACAAAAGGGGACTGCGCGCGTGCATTGCGAACAGCTGGTCAGACGGGCGAGGAAGGGGGAGGCTTGGGGTTAAGGGAGGTTTTGGCGGGGGGGGGGGGAGGGGTTGGGGTCTAAGGGGGAGGGATTGAGGGGTTAGGGGAGGCTAAGGGGAGGGATTTGAGGGGGTTAGGGGAGGGGCTAAGGGGGGAGGGATTGAGGGGCTTGGGGGCCTAAGGGGGAGGGGTTGGGGGCTTAGGGTGAGGGTTTGGGGCTAAGGGGAGGGGTTGGGGCTTAGGGGAGGGTTTGGGGGTAAGGGGGAGGGGTTGGGGAAGGGGGGAGGGGTTTGGGGGGTTGGGAGGGTTGGGTCTAAGGGGGGAGGGGTTTGGGGCTAAGTGGGAAGGTTGGGGGCAAAGGGAGAGTGAGGGTTAGAGGAGGGGGGGGCTTGGGGGCTAAGAGGGAGAGGTTTGGAGCTAAGGTGGAGGGGCTTGGGAGCTAGGAGAGGGGAATCAGTATAGGAGAAGGGGTTAGGAGAAAAGAAGGGCTAGGAGGATGTGTGCGAAGGTACAGGAACGGGGAGGCGAGGTGGCGGAGGGGAAGGAGGGGGAGAGGAAAGGCCATTAGCTCGCACTCAACAGGTTCCTCTGTCATAAATCCCTTTATCAGAACGTCTATGATTCACCCTGTGTTTGTTGTGGCGATTAGGATCATTTGCTCTTGACGCTCGACGGTGCTTCTTAATGGTGCTTGCGATAATGGCGGTGATTATGGTGATGATAACGAGTGAACGATGGTGGTGATTGTGTTAATGGTGGCTTCAGGCGGGGGGGCAATTAGCAGCGGACCCGTGTGCTAATTGTACAGATACTTAATTGGAAAAGGAAATAATTGATCTAAAAACAAAAAATGGAAAAAAATTGATTAAAGATGGAATATAAATTGATTTAAAAAATGGAAATAAATGATTAAAAAACAAACAAAAATGGTAATAAATGGAGAAACAAAACAAAAATGGAAACAAACTGAATAAAAAAAACATGGAAATAAACTCAAAACAAAAAAAAAAAAAAAAAAAAAAAAAAAAAAAAAGTCTCAGTCTCAAACGACGCGAAACAAATCACTGAGAGATTAATTGCTTGATATCAGAGGCGCTCCACAACAAACACAACAACAAGAGCAAATGAGAAGTTAAACGCTTAAACACGAACTTAAATTAGGAGATCTAAAGAGAGAGAGAAGAAGAGAGAGAGAAGAAGAAAGAGAGAGAGAGAGGAGGAAGAAGAGAGAGAGAGGGAGAGAGAGAGAGAAAAAGAGAGAGAGAGAGGAGGAAAGAAGAGAAAAAAGAGAGAGAGACAGAGCGAGCAGAGAGGAGAGAGAGAGAAGAGAGAGAGAGAGAGAGAGAGAGAGAGAGAGAAGGAAGGAAACATAGGGATTTAGGAGAGGGAAAGAAGGGAGAGGGAGAGGAGAGGAGAGGGGAGGGAGAGGGAGAGGGAGAGGGAAGAGAGGGGAGAGGAGGGAGAGAGAGGAGAGAGGGAGAGAAGAGAGGGAGAGAGAGAGAAGAGAGAGAGAGAGGAGAGAAGGAAGAGAGAGAGAGATGAGGAGAAGAGAAGAGAAAGAAGGAGAGAGGAGGAAAAGAAGAAACCAAGGAAAGAAGAGATGAGGAGAGGAGAGAGGAGAGAGAGAGAGAGAAGAGAGAGAAGAGTGAGAGGAGAGAAGAGAGAGAGAGAGAGAGAGGAAAGAGTGAAAGAAGAGAGAGAGAGAGAGGAAGAGAGAGAGAGAGAGACGAGAGGGATAGACGAGGAGAGGAAGACAGATCAGACAGACATTATCGAATTCACCCCCCAACCTCTCCCCCACCCTTCCCTCCTCCCCTCCCTTCACTTTTCCCTCCATTCCCCCCTTTTCACCCTTGGGGGCAAACACTACCCACACCCGCGCTGTGGGTAATCCGTGTCCCACTTCTGCCACAGCCACGTGCCAGCCTCGTCCCCGCGTCGCCATGGTAACCCGAGCGGGCGTTCCTCTCGGGGTCGGTGGGGGGAGGGGAGGGGAGGGGGTCAGGTTACCCCCCCCCCCCCCCCCCCCCCCCCCCCCGCCCCCCCCCCCCCCCCCCCCCCCCGGGGAGGGGCGGGGGCACCCCCGTGGGGGGAGGGCGAGGGTCTGGGGGGGGCCGACGGGGGCCCGGGGGTCCTTTTTCTTCCTTCCACCCCCAAAACCCCCTCCCACCCCCCACTATATAAAAACATTTTTTTTTTTTGGGGCCCTCCCAAATACGTGGCGACGCGTCCCAACGAACTACCAACCTACATTCATAGACCCATCAAACCTCATAGAACCTACCGGACATCCGTCTCCTACCTCTCGAACCCTTCTATTAGCTCTTAAACTAAACTCATACAACTTACCTAACATACATTGCTTTAATAATAAATATTCAGGCCCGAACGTAGGATTCGCGTGTCTGAGTCGCTTTGGTTGGTAGGATCCAGAGAGAGGAAAAGGAGTGAGAGGGAAGGAGGGCCGAGGGAAGAGAGGAAGAAGAAGAGAGGGAGAAGGGATGGGAAACGAGAGAAATGAGACAGGGAGGGAGGAGAATTGGACAAAAAGCCAGAAAGAGAAAAAGGGAAGAAGAAGAGAAAAAGAGAGGAGGGAGTACTTGACGTCAGAAAACAAGAAAGAAAGAAAGAGACCAAGAGAGAGGTAGAGAAAGATGAAGGGGAGAGAGAGATAGGAGGAGAGCACGAGAGAGAGAGAGAGAGACGAAAAGCACTGGATGAATGAGAGAGAGGCCGAGAGAGAGGAAGAGACAGCAGTCGAAAAGAGAGAGCAGAGCGACGAGACGCAGACAGATCATAAAAGACACAGAGAACACTACGACCACACCAGAACAGACAGAACCCGAAAAGGCAGACAGACAGAAACAGAACCCCCCAAGCACGACCAGAGCAAACAGAGACACCCAGACAGACAAACAAACAAAACAAAAAACCAGCCAAACCAGCCACCCCAACCAGCGACCCCACATTCACCCTTGACAAGCGTCGAGCACAACCGCACCAAATTGCAGCTTTTGCCATGAGAGAAGAAGGCCCGCCCCGCTCCGGCTCGCCATGCACCGGTCCACGGGACCACTGAGACGCTCTTGCTAGGGAAACCCCCCAGGATCGCTCGTCTTCTGGAATCCATGCCCCGCCCTGGCAGTGAGGTAGTAGGGTAGGCTGGAGGAGCTGGGAGGAAGATGATGTGTCGGGTTGTGGCCCGGGTCTGAACGGTAGCGAGCATTGGCGTGCAAGTTGGCGTTCGAGCTTCGCGGTGGGTGGTCGGCGGTAGGTGGGGAGGTGTGCGGAGACGGAGGGGAGGTGGGGGAGAGAGGAGGAGGGGTCGAGAGTCAGTAGGAGGATGGAGGAGGAGGAGGGGGAGGGAGGAGGAGGGGAGCGAGGAGGAGAGAAGAGAAAGAGGAGGAGTAGGAGGTTGGTAGGTGGTGTGGGGAGGGAGGGGGAGGGGAAGAGATGGTGGTTGGGGGGGGGTAGTGAGGTGGTGGTGGTGGTGGTGGTGGCTGGAGTGATAGGGGAGGGGAAGGGGGCGTGGTGGTGGAGACGGGAGGTGGTGGTGTGTGGAGAGGGAGGAGGAAGAGAAAAAGAGACTCGGCATACGGTTGGTGCTGGGGAAGAGGATGAGGGTGAGTCTGGTCGTGGGTGGTGGGGGCGGAGTGGGATGGATAGGTGATGAGGGGAGTGGTGGTGGGGTGTGGGGGGGTGCGAGGAGGAGGAGGGAAGGGGGATAGTTGGTGCGCGGGAGGGGGGATGGAGGGGGAGGTGGTGGGGAGAAAGAAGACAGGCAGAAGAATAGAAGCAGAAAGAAAAAGAAGGCAAGCAGAGGGCAAGTATTAGAATAGCCTCTAGAAGAAGAAGAAAGAAGGAAACCCCAAGTAAACCCGGTCCGGAAGAGAAGACCCGATCCTCAGGAGAGAAAAGCAAGCGTAGATTAGGAGGAGGAGGAGGAAGATAGTTAACACGGTCACTATAGAGAAGGCAAGCTAATAAGGCGAAGAACACAATCGAGGATGAGAGCCAGGAGAGAGAGGAGGAGTCGACCAGCCCTACGAGGAGGAGAGAGGAGAGGAGAGCCGAGGGGCGGGAACGGTGATGACACAGCATTCGCGCCGCCCTCTGCATATCGAGAGAGTGCCACCGGCTTTCCTCCCTCCGAGCTGAAACTTCCCCGCATGTCTACTAGACGAGATAAAAATAAAAGAATGAATAGATTAAAAAAAAGAATCGCTCCATCCTTTTTTTTTTTTTTTTTTCCTTTTCTTTCTTCTTCTTTGTTTTCTTTTCATTTAATTTCCTTTTCTTTCTTTCCTTTAATTTCTTTTTTTTCCTTTCCTTTCTTTTTCTTTTTAATTTTTTTTCTTTTTCTTTTCCTTCTTTTCTTCTTTCTTCTCTTCTTTTCTTTTCTTTACATTACATTTCATTTTTCTTTTTTCATTTCTATTCTTTTCCTTTCTTTCTTATTATCCTTTTTCTTTTCTTTCTTCTTTTTACGCTTATTTCTTTCTCTGTCCGTTCCAGTTCGCGTGCATCTTCAGTTTAGGACCGTGAAATTTTAGTGTGGTTCGCAGTGGCCACGTTGGGGGACTGTGATTGCCCCCAAGCCCCGAACTTACGTGTTGATTGGACAGGCTGTTTGTTAGCGACGTTCATTCTCCTCGCGTCTTAACCAGAAGGGGCACTTTGTCATCGGGCTTTGCGGCACTTCGTGCCGCCTTTATTCTGGGGTTTCTTGGAACTTTCGTGCGGTTTCTGGAGGTTTGGTGGATCCGTGGACTCTGAGTTTTGCGGGACTCGTCTGCGGTTCTGGCCCTCGGGGTTTGGGACTCGTGGGTTCTTGGCGGTTTAGGGCGCACTCCGCTGAGGTTTCTGGGGTTTGGGACTCGTGCGATTCTGTGGGTTTGGGCACTTCGTAGGGTTCTGGGGTTTGGGACTCGTGGACTCTGGGCTTTGGGACTCGTGGACTCTGGGACTCATGGACCTTTGGGACTCATGGACTCTGGGCTTATGGGACTCATGGACTCTGGGATTGACTCCTGTCTCTTAACGGACCGACCCAGACCGCCGCAGTACGTCTAGACCAGGGTGGGCTTAGGACCGACCTTTGGAAAGGGTACTAGACCAGTGATTCTTGGAGTTTTAAAAGAGGATAAGTGAAAGAAGAAAAAAATATCATATCCATTATGCATTTAACAAAGATCTTCTTCCTTTCTTTCTCTTTCTTATTTTTGCTACTCTTTTATTACTTCTGTTCTTCTTATCCTCATTCCTTTTCTTTTCCTCCTCTCGCCTCTTTCTCTCTTCCTTACTCTGTCTCTCTCTCTTCTCCCCCTCTCCCGTCCCTCGTTTTCCCCTATCTCATTCCCCTGTCTTTCCTTTCCCCCCTTCTTAACTCTCCCTTGCCTTCCTCCTCCTTCTTATTTCCCCCTCTTTGCTTCCCCTCTCCCTTTCGCCGCTTCCCTATTTCTCCCCTGCTCTCAATCTCCTTCTTCTTCCCCACCCCCTTCTCACTCTCCTTCCTCTCCCTCCTATACTCCCTTTCTCTCTCCTCTCCTTCCCTTTTCCTCCTTACCCTCCCCCTCCACGCCCAATTCTCCCCCTCCCGTCATTCTCCCTTCTCCCCTCATCCGCCCATTTCTCCCTTCTCCCCCTCCCGCCCAATTCTCCCTTCTCCCCTCCTCGCCCATTCTCCCTTCCCTCCCCCCTCCCGGGTCCAATTATCCCTTTCCCTCCCCCCTCCCCCATTCTCCCTTCTCCCCTCCCGCCCATTCTCCTCTTCCCCTCCCGCCCTTCTCCCTTCCTCCCCCTTTCGCCCAATATCTCCCTTATCCCTCCTCCCACCCATTGCCTCCCTTCTTCCCGCTCCCGCCATTTCTCCTCCTTCTCCCCCTTCCCCGCCCCATTCTCCCTTTAATCCCCCTTTTTCCGCCCATTCTCCCTTCTCCCCCTCCCGCCCATTCTCCCTTCTCCCTACTCCCGCCCATTCTCCTCTTCCCCCCTCTCGCCCATTATCTCCTTCCTCCCCTCCACCCTTCTCTTTCCCCCCTCCTTCCGCCATAAAATGTCTCCCTTTCTCCCCCTTCCGCCCGCCATTCGCCCGGGGTGCTTTTGAGGAATTAGCATTCTGTTTTGCGGCGCTAATAATTAAAATAGCAAAGCATGGCTACTCTTGCGCGCCGACACCTTTCAGACACGCCCCCCTCCCCCCCCACGCGCGCCCGCCCCCTCTGGCTATCTCCATCGACACACGGAAGGCGATCTACTAGAAACACAGAAGAAGAGAGGTTGGAGAGGGCTCACACAGCACCAGACATAGGAGGAGGAGGTGGTGGTGAGCGTTGGGTGTGCGAGGAGGAGAGGGGAGGTAGAGTGAGGGTAGACGAGGGAGGTGGACAAGGAGGGGGCAGATGGGGAAGGAGGAGGGAGGGAAGGAGAGGAGAGAGGAGGAAGGGGCAGGAGGAGAAGGAGGGGGAGGAGGAGGAGGAGGAGGAAGGGGGAGGAGGAGGAATGAAGAGCGGCCCTCCGTTGGGTGGAAAAGGAAGCAAGAGAAAAAAAAGAAGAGGAGGGTAAAAATGCGGGAAGAAGACCAACTATACTGAAGAAGGAAAGAAGAAAAAGAGGACGAAAACATCTGGGGAAACAGAAGACGATGATGAAGAAGCAAAGAAGAAGAAGAAGGTAAAAGTAAAGGGAGAGAACAAGAAAAGCACCGACCTAGTGGGAAAAACGGCAGCACGGGACGAGGGAGAGGGGGAGGGGTTGGGGGGCAGGGAGGGAGAGACGAGAGAGAGAGACGAGAGAAGAGAGACCCGTCGCGAGAGAGGAGGAGAGGGAAGAGAGAGAAGAGAGAGCACGGCGGAAGATGAAGAACGACGACTGAGACGGTTGAGAGACCGAGAGAGGGTGAGCAATTTTGAGAGAACAGACCTAGACAGGACAGACAGGAGATAAAGAGAGAGAGAAGTCCACCACCTAATCCAAATTCCTCACACCCCACCCCACACCCTCCACCTCCCCTCCCTCTCCCCTCCCCTCCCCCCCACCAACCTTCCTCTCCGAGGCCACCGTCAGCAGCGCCCCCACACAGCACGCCATACCCCCGCCTCCATTCAGAGTCTCCCGGGCGGGCCACGAGCCAACACCGCTCCCAGGTAAACTGCCCCAATCACTATTACCTGCCCGCAGCCCCCTCGCTCCCTTCAACAAAAGGATCTCGCGTTGCTGCATTTACGACTTTATTATCTTCTTTCGTCTGAGGTCATTATTATCATCCTTGTGCTGTTGTTATCATCGTTGTCTACTAATATTGTAGTCTTTTTTTTTTTTTTTTTTTTTTTTTTTTTTTTTTTTTTACGCACGTCCCTGGTAGTCTCATCATTCTTCTCGCTTGTATATTATCTGCCAATCTTCTCTACATATTTTCCTCTTTTTTTTCTTTTTCTTTTTTTGCTCCATAACTCGTGCCGGATATTGCAAAACGCTTTGGCCTTCACAACCTGCCAATGATTTCTGAAACGGGCGCGAAACGTAGTGAGAAAAAAAAAAAAATACCGTACCCCTTCTACTCCCATTTCTTCCCCGAGGATTCTCTCATGATCTTGTTCACCTCTGCTTTTCTCTCACAGATTATAATTCACAAATGGAACAATGGATTGAAGTCGCCTCCGTGCATTGGGCCATTGCTCAGGCCATGCAAATTAGGGCACAGGAATTCGTTATTTATTGTCGGCAGATGAAAAGAGAGAGAAAGAAAAAAAAAAAGGGTAACATGACTAGAAAAGAATTGATTTCTCCTTCTACGTCTCTCCTGCCTTTCTCGTCTCTCTCTCTCTGCATACATACATACATACATACATTATACATATATATATATATTCATATATAGTATATATATATATATATATATATATATATATATTATATATGACAATATACATATACATATGCATATATCTGTATACATTAAATATAAATATATTATATATACATTATCACTTATACATTTACCTTATAACATCTATACACAATTATACATTTACTACATTATATTACTAAATATACATAACCACACACCACACACATACACCCACACATCAACACACACAATCATTCACACAACACACTCAACACATCAACACATATAAAACACACCACACCACAATTCGTCAAATTATTATATATATAATATATATCATCAATCAATAATAAATATCATCTTCAAATTATCACTTTATCTACGATAATATCTGAATATATAAATATGCCCTATGTATACAGAACTCTGTATACGAGCGTTAACTCACATAGTGGCACAATCATTGCAGCATGTATCACGAATAAGCTAGTAATTATTAGTGCCTATACTAGATATATACCATATGTAATTTACCGATATTTATCGATATACTAATATCTATAGTATACAATATACATTTCATGGTTTCTATACATTAATTTATCTACATAAACTAATACATGTACTTGAAATATATATTATATATAACAATGATATTACTGTACTATAATCTATATATGTGTGTCGCGCTTGGGAATGGATTAAAGAGTCGTCTGCTGCTGATTCGGTTTTTGTTTTTCCTAATGTGTTTGGTGTTGTTTGGCTGTATGCTGTAGTGACTGTTGTTCGTTTGTGTGTTGTGTGTGTTCGTGTGTTTTTGTGCGCGTCAGGATGCGGGTCGTGTCATGGGTACTATGAGTATAGTGATGTATATACATGTACATATATGTGCATACCTATATTATTATAATACATATACATGTTGGGTGATGAGGCGTATTATACCAGTACTACGACTTACTAAGTATATTACCCCATCGGTGGGTGCGATCTANTTAATACAACATTGACACATAATGAGGTAATAAACGTACTTTTATTCTGTACAGTTGATAATGAAACATGAATAATGAGATCTACGAAGAAATGAAAGCGAAAGAGAAATAGACATAATGACAGCTAATCAACCGGCTTATGATTATGGAACATATATTCCTTTCGTGTATTGTTTTGTTACACGTTGTGATTTCTGGGTTCCTAAAGGTAAATACAAGACGGGAAGGACATCAGAATTACTGTAGTTAGCTTTTTTATTCTTTCCCCATGTGAGTAAAACAAGTCCTCGCTCTATTTCACCTTTCTATTCTATCTATCCCTCTATCTATATTCAATATTTTTTTCCTCTCTCTCTCCCTCACTTCGACCTCTTCTCCTTCTCTCCTCCTCTCTCTACTCTAAATATTCATCCCTCTCTCTCCATCTCCTCTCCTCTCCCTTCTGTCGGATCTCCCTTCTCTCTCTCTCTCTTCTCTCTCCCTCTCTCTCATCTCCTCTCTCTTCTCTCCTCTCCTCTCTTCTCTCGTTCTCTCTCTCTCTCCGGTTCCTCTCTCCTCTCTTGCTCTCCTCATCTCCTTCTCCCCTCCGTTCTCTCTTTCTCTCCGTGGTCCTCTCTCCTTCGTCCTCTACTCCAACATCGCGTCAGTACGTTCTTCAGCGATGATCTTAAATCCAGCAAATCTCCCGTTAACTCCCCCACACTTTTTTCAAATTTCGAATATTTCAACGATTTCCCAAACCACTACCCAACATTCCTGGAAAGCCTCCACCTAAACCAAACCGATATATCTGAAGGCTCAAATGTTTTTCACTCATTTTACCGTAAAACACAAACATTTCAAATATTTTTACTAGTTTACAACTGAAAAATCTTAAAATGGCGGTAGACTGGTTCAACTTAACTGCCTGTAAAACCCTCCATTGTCCTTTTTCTATTACCCTCCCTTTTTTTTATTTTTTCTTCTTTCTTTCTTTTATAAAGGCTATCATTATATAAACTTGAGGTTGTATAAACGTTAAGTTACTTTTATACTTTTCTATTCGTATATCTCATTTTATTCTTCTCTTCATTATCTCGCCTCTATTTGTGAATTGATCGGATAATGATAACGTTTGATAACAGAAACTAATAATTATGACCAGTTAAAATGTAAGGCTACATAATGATCAATAACTTATCAGTATGTGATAGTCATATTAGTACATCCAATAATGGACCTCGATAACATTAATGATGATGATAATAGTTAATGAAAAAAGTATTTCAAATGGTATTTACAACTACGACAACAACAAATCAATTAACACACGTACAATCACAAAAGGCACATGATTTGAATTAAGGCTTTTTATTTATTCATTTATTTTCATAAAGTCCTTAAAATGCAGAATAAGAAACACCATATCTGTGATTCAGGGTCTCGAGAAATTCGTTCAAGCCATTGTGGCAGAGAGATGAGAGGAGAGAGAGAGAGAGAGAGAGAGAGCACGAGAGAGAGAGAAGAGAGAGAGAGAGAGAGAGAGAGAGAGAGAGAGAGAGAGAGAGAAGAAGAAGAAGAAGAGCTGAGAGAGTGAGAGGCAGAGAGAGAGAGAGAGAGAGAGAGAGAGAGAGAGAGAGAGAGAGAGAGAGAAGAGAGAGAGCAGAGAGAGAGAAGAGAAGAAGAGGAGTATAAAAAAGACAGGAATAGTGTGTGTGTGCGCATGTGTGTGTGTGTGTGTGTGTGTGTGTTGTGTGTGTGTGTGTGTGTGTGTGTGTGTGTGTTGTGTTAGAGAGTGAGAGAGAGAGTGTGAGAGAGAGAGGAGAGAGAGGAGAGAGATGAGAGAGGAGAGAGAGAGGGAGAAGAGGAGAGAGAGAGAAGAAAGAGAGAGAGAGAGAGTCGAGAGAGAAAGAGAAAGAGAGAGAGAGCGAGAGAAAGAGAAAGAGAAGAGAGAGCAGTCGAGAGAAAGAAAAAGAGATGAATCGAGCGAAAGAAAAAAGAGAGAAAGTCGAGAGAAAGAGAAAGAGAGAGAGTCGAGAAAAAACAGAGAGAATCGAGAGAAAGAGAAAGCATCGAGAGAAAGAGAAGGTGTCTGTAGATGCGGAGAGAATAACTGATGAACTTGTCACAGTAACCGAGTTAAGGCAGGGATGTCCGAGCCAAACACGGCCTTTTACACTATTATGTTGTCGATTTTTTTCCACCGCTTTCTCGACGGCAGCGCCACGGGACAGGGAGCCAGGTGTTGGGGGCTTCTAAGCTTTCATGTATCTTGTAGGGAGATTTTATAACCCAGAGGTGGCAGGTCAGTTGGGTACATACAGGCAGACACATACACATACACGTATATATATATATATACATGCATATAGACATGTGTGTGTTGGTGTGGCACAATCGCCAACTGAAGACACACACAACACAACACACACACACACACACACACCACACACACACACACACACACACACACACACAACACACACACACACACACACACACATATATATATATTATATATATTATATATATATAGAGAGATTAGAGAGAGATAGAGATATAGAGAGAGAGAGAGAGAGAGAGAGAGAGAGAGAGAGAGAGAGAGAGAGAGAGAGAGAGGAGAGAGAGAGAGACAGACAGACAGACAGAGACAGAGAATATGTGTCTGTAATCGCCAGAACAATATTTTTGCTGAAATGGATGTAACTAATCTTATCCTAAACGTTAGCATTTTAAATCACAACTGATATAACTATTCTCTTTGAACTTCTTATCATTATCATGATTTTCAATGTGTTCATTATTATCATTATTGCTCTTGTTATTGGTATTGTTATTGTTGTTGCTGTTGTTGTCATTATTTTAGCACCTTTGATACCATTACCATCGCCTTCAATACCATAATTGTCATTCCCCTAACTGTTATTATCATAATCGCCAATATCACCCTAATTAGTACATTCTGAGATCAATAATTTCCACGCAACATTCACTTATCCATCCTCCTTACCTTCTATTTCCATCATCCTTTTCTCCTATTCCACGTCCGTTATCTGATTTCCTCTATTTCCTTCTGCCTTCCCTCGCGTCCTCTCTCTCCCAGCTGGCCGAAGCGACTGGTTGGCTAGTTAGTTAATTGGCTCTGTGTCCTGTTCGATGGCTGACCGACTTCCTGTCTCAATAGATGGATGGGTTGAGGTGCAGATTTAAGATGTTTGCCTGCATTTTTAATTAGCATAGGTGAGATGCCGGTATGATGTTTGTGTTATATTCGAGATGTTTTTTTTGTGTAAGATGTTTTCCCTGCATTTTTAATTAGCATAGGAGAGATGCCAGTACGATGTTTGTGTTATATTCAAGATGTTTTGTTTTGTTTCTTTTTATGTGTAAAAAATATACGAATGAAGAGATGGTTGTATAGATATATTTGTTTATGTTTTGTGTTGTGTATTAGGTATTCTGATTTATAAGATATTAAGGAATGAATTTATATTGGGTTTTCATTCACGGCGAAGCATCGCAAATTCCCCGACCAGGAGGAAGCGAGACAGGGCCGCGACGACTCAGCATTCCTACTGTGAATGTGTTGCAATTACCCTTCTGTCAGTTTTCCTCGGCCACTGAATGTCTCATCTTCCCTGGCAGACTCAAGGATGTTTGGAATTCATGCATGATTCCTGCCTTGCCTGGCGCTTGCGAGGACAAAGCTCATGCATTCTGCGGGTAGGCAATCCCCCTCCTCAAGCCCCTCTCAGGAATAATGGTTCCGAATTTCGTCTCGAGTTATCCCACCTTCGCGCGTCTTCGAATTCCGGGCGTCGGAAAGCTTCGTTCTCTCAGAATAATGCGCCTCCTTCTCTTCTGTGGCTCGCCTCATAGATCGCCCCAGCACGTTTCGGAAGGGCTGTGGTGTCTAGTCATGCTCTCTCTCGCTCTTTGTTTGTGATCTCGATCTGCTCTGTTTTGCTATTGATATCTTCTGTTCATTCAGCAATCTTCTCATCCTCCATCTCTCTCTCCATCTCATCTCCTCTTCTCTCTCTCTCTTCTAAAATGTGCACCTAATCAAATGATCTTCGATACTTCTCATATCCAGCTTCCCTTCTTTGTGTCGATGCCTTTCTCTCTCATAAATTACATAACTCCTGTGTGGCCCCTCCTCTCAAAATACTAAACAATAAATTGAACTCACACCGTCATGACACCTCCAGTTGCTCACTGATCTCTAGCCTCTCGCTCGTGCCTCCAGCTCAGCATGCGAATAGGCTCTCTCTCTGTCTGAGAACACTTCCGTTCAATTCTCCCGTCCTCCGGAATGTGCTGCATATCTCTCGCAAACGGATCGATGCTTCCGTACGCTCATACACGTACACTCCGCCTCCGTCGTGACGCTGGAACTGGCTCAATGCCCTCGTCCGCTCGCCCCCTGTCTCACTTTCCCTTGAGACTAATCTTCGCTCTCCTCCTTCTGTTCATCACCCGGAAAGTACGTGCTCTCTCCTCTCGATATCTTGCGATTCTCCGAGTCATCGACACTCTTCTTTCGTTGTTTGTTATTCGTTCTCTCCATCTCTC
>NW_020868972.1:666501-669001 GCF_003789085.1 Penaeus vannamei
ATGGGATGGATAGATAGATAGACAGAGATAGATAGATAGATAGATAGATGAGGGAGCATAGATATATGAATAGAATAGATAGATAGAGACACCAGTCAGACAGAGAGATCCTGGTAATGTACAGAACAGGAGTGAGAGAAGGGAAAATAAAACAAGCTTTCAAAATGCCCCAAAACTTTTTGGGTGCGCATTATGTATGTGCTCTGTTTGTCATTCAATTGGAAGTGGAATAAATTTTGCTGCAACGACCATATCATCATCATCAACATATCATTTCTCTCTTTTCGCCCTCCTCCCTTTCTCCCATTCTCTCTCTCTCCTTTTCAACTTACCCTGCATTTCTCTCTTTTCTATCAACCCTTTGTCTTTTCCCCTTCCTCCAATGCCCTCTCCCTTCTCTCCTCTCTCCCGTCTTTCGTAATCCCCCTGTCTTCCTCCCTTCCCTTCTTTCTCCCCCTTGTCCAGCTCCATTCAATTTATTTCCTCTCTCTATCGTCTTTTCCATTTCATTTAGCCCCTCCTTCCTCCCTCTCCTCTCCTTCCCTCTCCTTCTACCTCCCTCTTCCTCTCCTTTCTACCCCTCCTCTCCTTCCCTCCTTTCACATCCACCTCCCTGCATCCTCTTGAGGATCCACCTTCCCTTCCCTCCTCTCCCTCTCTCCCTCTTCTCCTCCCTAGCTTCATCCCATCCACCATCTCCTTTCTACCTCCTCCTTACCCTCCCCTCCCTCCTATTCATCACTCTCCCTCCTTCCCTCCCTTCTCCTCCTTCCTTCCCTCCCACCTTCCCCACCCTTCCTCCACCCACCCTCTCCACTCTCCCTACCTCCCTCCCTCCCACCCTCCCACCCTCCTTCCCCTCTCCACCCTCCACCCTCCCTCCCACCTCCTTTCCCTCCCTCCCTCTCCCCACTTCCTTCCCTCCCACCTCCCCTACCATCCTCTCCACCTCCCACCCTCCCTTCCTTCCCTTCCCACCCCTCCCTCCTTCCCTCTTCCACCCTCCTCCCTCCTCCCTCCTCCCTCCCTCCCTCCTCCCTCCCTCCCTCTCCCTCCCTCCCTCCCACGCCACCCTCCCTCTCCCTCCCAGCATCCTCTCGAGATCCACCTTCCCTCCCACCCTCTCCACCCAAACCCCACCCTTCCACCCTCTCCACCCTCCTTCCCTCCCTCTCCACCCTCTACCCTCTCGCTCCTTTCCCTTCCCCCCTCTCCCCATCCTCCAGCATCCTCTCGAGATCCACCTGCTCGGCAAGAGGCGCTCCATCTCTAAAAGCATCTTATCATCCACACACGGCTTGGGAGGAGATGTCTCGAGTCGCGTCTTAGGAAATTTACTCTCGAAAATTTCGTTAATATTAGTTGGTGGAAAGCGATAGTGATGTAATAATAAGTAATAATAATGGGACAGTGGCAAGAGCAGGGTGATGAAAGCGATGGTGATGATGTTGATAATAATTGATAATAATGAGTGGGCTTGTTTTTTTTATTAAATAATTTGGGGGAATTAATATGGTAGTGGCTGTTAATAATAATGAGAATAATGGTAAGTGGCTTGTTTATAATAATTGATAATAATGTGTGGCTAGTTAATAATAAGTTGATTAATAATGGGCAGTGGCTGTAATAATAATTGATAATAATGGGAGTGGCGTTAATTGATAATTGATATAATGGTAAGTAGTGGCTGTTAATAATTAATATAATAATGGGAGTGGCTGTTAATAATAATTGATAATAATGGGAGTGGCTGTTAATAATAATATTAATAAATGGAGTGAGCTGTTAATAAATAAATTGATAAAATAATGGAGTGTCTGTTAATAATAATTGTAAGTAATGGGAGTGGCTGTTAATAAAATTGATAATTAATGGTGTGTGCTGTTAATAATAGTTATAATTAATGGAGTGGCTGTTAATAATAATTGATGTGAATAATGGAGTGGCTGTTAATAATATTGATAATAATGGGAGTGGCTGTTAATAATAATTGATAATAATGGTAGTGGCTGTTAATAATAATTGATAATAATGGGAGTGGCTGTTAATAATAATTGATAATAATGGTAGTGGCTGTTAATAATAATTGATAATAATGGGAGTGGCTGTTAATAATAATTGATAATAATGGGAGTGGCTGTTAATAATAATTGATAATAATGGTAGTGGCTGTTAATAATAATTGATTAATAAATGGGAGTGGCTGTTTAATAATAATTGATAATAATGGGAGTGGCTGTTAATATAATTGATAATAATGGAGTGAGCGTTAATAATATTGATTAATAATGGGAGTGGCTGTTAGTAATAATGATAATAATGGGAGTGGCTGTTAATGTAATAATTGATAAATAATGGGAGTGGCTGTAAAATAAATTGATAATAATGGAGTGGCAAGAGCAGGTGATGAAGGCGATATAAATTAATAATTAATTAATAATGGAGTGGCAAGAGCAATAAAAAACAATGATAGGGGTTAAGGTGATGATGGTTTTAATGA
>NW_020868972.1:674001-678272 GCF_003789085.1 Penaeus vannamei
TTTCCTAAACCGGGCTATTTTCCCTAAACGGGCTATTTTCCCTAAATCGGGCTATTTTTCCTAAATCGGGATATTTTCCGTAAATCCCCTAAATCGGGCTATTATTTTTCCCCTAAACCGGGCTATTTCCCTAAATATTTTCCCTAAATCGGGGCTATTTTCCCTAAACCGGGCTATTTTCCCTAAATCGGGCTATTTTCCCTAAAACGGGCTATTTTCCCTAAACGGGCTATTTTCCCTAAATATTTCTCCTAAATCGGGGCTATTTTCCCTAAACCGGGCTATTTCCCCTAAAACCGGGCTATTTTTCCTAAACTATTTTCCCTAAATCGGGCTAATTTTCCCCTAAAACCGGGCTATTTTCCCTAAACCGGGCTATTTTTCCTAAATCGGCTATTTCCCTAATCGGGCTATTTTCCCTAAACCAGACTATTTTCCCTAAACCGGCTATTTTCCCTAAATCGGGCTATTTTCCCTAAACCGGGCTATTTTCCCTAAACCGGGCTATTTTTCCTAAATCGAGCTATTTTCCTTAAATCGGGCTATTTTCCCTAAACCGGGCTATTTTCCCTAAATCGGGCCTAAACCGGGCTATTTTCCCTAAACCGGGCTATTTTCCCTAAATCGGGCTATTTTCCCTAAACAGACTATTTTCCCTAAATCGGGCTATTTTCCCTAAATCGGGCTATTCTCCCTAAATCGGGCTATTTCCCCTAAACTCTCGCCTTAATTCCCTCTTCCTCTTCTCCCATCACAGCCACCTCTCTCCCGGCGGCAAGAATATCATTATCAAGGTTATATTAATGGATTATATTAATTCGGGGAAGGACAGAGCCCGAGGGGATGGAGGGATGTGTATGTGGCGGTTTTAGGGAGAGAAGAAGGAGGAGGAAGAAGGAAGGAGGAAGAAGGAGGGGGAAGAAGGACGGAGAGAGGAAGGAGAGAGGGAGAAAAAAGGAGGGGAGAGAGGGGTAAGGGAAGAAGAGGGAGGGGAGAAGGAAGGAGAAAGAGAAGAAAGGGAAGAGAGGAAAAAGGAGAAGGAAAGAAGGGGAGAAGGAGAGGAGAAAAGGAGGGAGGGGAAAAGGAAGGGAAGAGAGGGAGAAGGAGGGGGAAGAGAAGGGAAGAGGAGGGAGGGAGAAGGAAGGGGAGAGGAAGGAGAGGAGAGGGAGAAAAGGAGGGGCAAGGAGGAAGGAGAGGGAAAAAAAGGAGGGAGAAGGAGAAGAAAGAGGAAGAAGAAGGGGGAGGAAGAAGGAAAGGGGGGATAGGAAGAGAGGAAGGAGAGGGAGAAAAGGAAGGAGAGAGGAAGGAGAGGGAGAAGAAAAGAAGGAGAGAAGGGGGAAGGAAGAGAGAGAGAGAGAGAGAGAGAGAGAAAGAGACATTGAAACAGAGACAAACAGAAAGCGAACAAGAAGAAGAGAGAAAAAAAGACCCCAAAAAGCAATGACTTAAGGGTCCTTTTGAGAGCAAGAAGTACGTGTGCACCTGCGGCCGTTGCAAGCTATCTATTTTGTGCAACAGAAATGGAATGAGTCATTTTGCTTGAAAATTAGGACGACTAAGATATCTGAAGAAAGATGTTCAGGAAAAAAGAAACAAAGGAAGACAAGAACTGATAGATGTGATGCGTTTGTAGGTTAAGAAGAAAGATGAGAGAGAGAGAGAAAGAGAGACAGCGATTAGAGGAAACTGGGAGGGAGAGAGAGAGAGAGAGAGAGAGAGAGAGAGAGAGAGAGAGAGAGAGAGAGAGAGAGAGAGAGAGAGGGGAAGAGAGAGGGAGAGAGAAATGGAGAGAGAGAGAGAGAGAGAGAGAAGAGAGAGGAGTTGGAGAAGCGGAAAGCAGGAGAAAGAAGAAAAAAGAGAGAATAGATAGATAGAGAGAGAGAGGGAGAGAGAGAGACGAAAAGGCGTAATGAAAACAAAAAGGAATGAAAAACAATGAGAATGCGAAAGAAAAACAAACAAAGAGAGAATAGGAAAAAATGAAAGCAAAAACAGGGGAAGAGAGAGAGATAATAAGAGAGGAAGACAGAAAAGCAATAAAAAATGGCCAAAGGAGGGCACAACAAAGCATGACAGAAGCCCCATGACACGTGTCAAAGAACGTCAACGAAGATCTGTGACAGTCAATGGGATCTCAGTTGCCAGTTAGCGATTTTCAAAGGAGAGTAAAATATATACATTTCTTCAAAGTTATTCTGGAGTATTGCGTAGAGAATATACTAAAGGTTGTGAACAAAATAGAAATAGCTTCTTTTTTTTAAACATGTCTTCACTTTTTTCTTCCTTTTCTTAGTGGCATGATAAACATCTTTGTTACTGTTTATTTTTTACTTTCTACACTGTATCAGAGTTATTAATATATATATTATATTTTTTTTTTTCTTTTTTCTATTTCTTTTCTTTCTCTTTTTTTGCTTTGTCTGTCCATTTATATACATCCCTCCACTTCTTTTTCCCCGTCTTCTCCCTCTCCCTCTCTCTCTCCCTCCCTCCCTCCCCCCCCTCTCTCTCTCTCTCTCTCTCTCTCTCTCTCTCTCTCTCTCTCTCTCTCTCTCTCTCTCTCTCCTCTCTCTCTCTCTCTCTCTCTCTCTCACCCCCCCCCTTCCTCCCTCGCCCTCCTTTCCCTCTCTTTTTTTCATCCCTCCTTCTTTCAATCCCTCTCATCCTCTCGTCAACCATCTTCTTGTTTCCTCCTCCTCTTTTTCGTCCATGAAAAGTTAATAAGAGTCTCCTAACCTACTTCGGAGAGGAATAAAAAGGTTTTAACGACTTTGAGACAGCTCTATGCAGCTGCGAGGTAAGAGGATGAGAAGAGGAGGATGGAAGAGAGAGAGAATGAGGAAAGAGGATGAGGAATGAGGAGAAAGATGGGAAGAAGAGGAGAATGAGGAAGAGGATGGGAAGAGGAGGATGAAGAAGAGGATGGGAGGAGGATGAGAAAGAAGAGGAGAATGGGAGAGGGAGGAGTAAGAGAAAATAAGGATGAGAAGAAGAGGATGGGAAGAAGAGGATGAGAAGAAGAGGAGAGGAGGTAAGAGAAAATAGTGATGAGGAGGAGGAATAGGGGGGAGGGAGGAGAAGGAGAATGAGAAGAGGGAGAAGATGAGGAATTGGAGAGGAGATAGAAGAAGAGAAGGAAAAAGGCCGAGGATAAGGGGGAGAAGAGGGAGGAGAGCAAGAAAGCAAAAAAAAAATATATATATTTAAAATAAAAAATAATAAAATAAATAAATAAAGGAAGATAAATAATAACTCGATAAGTAGATATATCGATGAACAGAACAGACAGACCAGACAGCAGACAGGCAGACCGATAGATAGATAGATAAAGATACATACATACAAAACAATATCCATATAGCCAGACAGGCACATAAGTACATAAAAACCGTAATGTGATAAATAGACAGACAGACAGATAAACAGAGAGAGGAAAAGAGAGAGATAGCTTCGGGTAAAAGATTTAAAGGGACAAGATTATCATAAAAAGGTGAGAAAAGCAGATATAAATAAGCACACTCACGCTAGCTCCTCCAGCAGGAAATAGAAACATCTGCTCTGCCACGTCAAGGAAGCGTGTGCGTGAATGTTTGTGCTGTGGTGTGGTGTGTGTGTGTGCTGTGTGTTGTGTGTGCGTTGTGCGTGTGTGTGTGTGTGTGTGTGTGTGTGTGTGTGTGTGTGTGTGTGTGTGTGTGTGTGTGTGTGTGTGCGTGTCTGCTGTGATGTGTGTGTGTGTGTGTGTGTGTGTGTGCGTGCGTGCGTGTCGGCGTGCGTGCATGCGTGTGCGTGTGCGCGTGCGGTGTGCGTTGTGTGTGTGTGTGTGTGTGTGTGTGTGTGTGGTGTGTGTGAGTGTGTGTGGTGTAGTGTGGTGTGTGTGTGGTGTGTGCGTAGTGTGATGGATGTGCTGTTGTGTGTGTGTGTGTGTGTTTGTGTGTGTGTTGTGTGTGTTGTTGTGTTGTGTGCTCATGTCTGTGTGGTGTGTGTGTGTGTGTGTTCTGTGTAGTGTGTAGTGTGTGTGTGTGTGCGTGTGCGTGTTGTGTGTGTGTGTGGTGTGTCGTGTTGTGTGTGTGTGTGTGTGTGTGATGTGTGTGTGTGTGGACTGTGTGTGTGTGGCGGCTGTGTGTGTGTGGTGTGTGTGTGTTGTGAGTGTTCTGTGTGTTGCTGTGTTGTCGTGTGTGTGTGTGATGTGTGTGTGTGTGTGTGTGTGTGTGTGTGTGTGTGTATGTGTGTGTGGTGTGTGTGTGTGTGAGAAAGAGAAAAGAGAAGAGAGA
>NW_020868972.1:681504-689004 GCF_003789085.1 Penaeus vannamei
ATAATCAATAAGAGAATGATATTGTGAATGAAAAAAATCACATTATTTGTATATCAATAAGAATAAGCTAATGTGAATGAAATAGCTTTTGTCTTCCTTCCAACTCAAAGAAAAGAAAAACGCTTAAAAACACTTTAAAAAAGAAAAGTTTTTATTATTCGGAAGGTACACCCATATAAAAATCAAATTTATTTTTGATCTTTAAACCCCTTCCCCGCCCACCACTATCCCCGCCCATATATATATAAACATATTTATCGATCTATCTATCTATATGTGTGTGAGTGTGTGTAAAAAAGAAAGAGAGAGAGAAGAGAGAGAGAGAAGAGAGAGAGGAGAGAGAGAGAGAGAGAGAGAGAGAGAGAGAGAGAGAGAGAGAGAGAGAGAGAGAGAGAGAGAGAGAGAGAGAGAAGAGAGAGAGAAAGAGAGAGAGAGAGAGAGAGAGGAGAGAGAGAAGAGAAAGAGAGAGAGAGAGAGAAGAGCAGAAGAAGAGAGAAAGAGAGAGAGAGAGAGAGAGAGAGAGAGAAGAGAAGAGAGAAGAGAGAGAGGAGAGAGAGAGAGAGAGAGAGAGAGAGGAGAGAAGAGGAAGAAGAAGAGAGAGAGAGAGAGAGAGAGAGAGAGAGAGAGAGAGAGAG
This sequence comes from Penaeus vannamei, assembly GCF_003789085.1. NCBI lineage: Eukaryota > Metazoa > Arthropoda > Malacostraca > Decapoda > Penaeidae > Penaeus > Penaeus vannamei. The sequence goes on from NW_020868972.1 coordinate 682,140, forward strand.
AGAGAGAGAGAGAGAGAGAGAGAGAGAGAGAGAGAGAGAGAGAGAGAGAGAGAGGAGAAGAGAGAGAGAGAGAGAGAAGAGAGAAGAGAGAGAGAGAGAGAGAGAAGAGAAGAGAGAGAAGAGAGAGAGAGAGAGAGAAGAGAGAAGAGAGACGGAGAAAAATCTTCAGGAAATGTAGATTTTTACTTTTTTCTCCCTACTAATAATTTCGGAATCTTCCTGTTCACAACAAAAAATAAGTAGAAATTGACGATGAAATTCCGTAGAAAACACAGGTCATTGGGGTTGGCCAGAGTGTAAGGGGGCGTGGCTTGGGGGCGTGGCTTTGGGGGCGTGGCTTGGGGGCGGTGGCTTGGGGCGGGGTGGCTTAGGACGGGAGGGGAAAAAGGGGGATAAAAAGAAAAAAAAGGAGAAAGGAAGGGCCGAGATAAGAGAGAGAGAGAAAAGGGGAAAGATTGATGAGATGAGGGGAGGGGAGATGGCATGGAGGAAAAAAGATGGATAATGGAGAGAAAGAAGAAAGAAGAAGAAAGAGAGAGAGAGAGATAGGGGAGAGAGAGATAGGGGAGGAGAGAGAGAGAAGCAGGAGAGAGAGAGAGAAGGAGAGAGAGAAGGAGAGAGAAGAAGAGAGAGGAGAGAGAGAGAGAGAGAGAGAGAGAGAGAGAGAGAGAGAGAGAGAGAGAGAGAGAGAGGAGAGAGAGAGGGAGAGGAGGAGGGAGAGGGAGAGAGAGAGAGAGAGAGAGAGAGGAGAGAGAGAGAGAGAGAGAAGAGAGAGAGAGAGAGAGAGAGAGAGAGAGAGAGAGGAGAGAGAGGAGAGGAGATGAGAGAAGAGAAGAGAGAGGAGAGGGGGAATGAGATAGACAATGAGAAGTAGATCAGAAAAGCGAAGGAGAGATAGAGAGAGAAGGAGGATTAGTAATGCAGAGGAAAGACGAGAGGAAGGAAAGACGAGCAAGAGAAGACGGGAAGAAATAGATACAAGGAAAAGTAGACGGGGTTACGAGGAGAAAGAATGAAGAATAGGAGTAGAGAAGAGATAAAGAAAAGATGAAAAGTTAAGATAGAAGTAAACAAAATAAAGTGTAATAAAAAGAATATATATGATGGTGGGGGGGTAAATGGGAAGCTGAAAGAGAGAGAGAAAGGGAGGGGATTAAGACGAGGGGGAGGGAGAGGGAGGAGGGGGGGCTGGGGGGCTGAGGGGAAAGCTCCTCAGTAGTAAGCGGATAGTCTTGAGAGAAAATTCGTCTAGATCCCTAATTCCAACTCCAGCCTTCTATCTCTCGTAAGTCACTCTCTCTCTTTCTTACCGTTACTTACGTACGTTCTCGTCTCGTCTGTCGGAGTCTATGGTGTAATTTGATAAATAATCGTGATAATATACATATGGATGGTTGGTGGATCAGATAAGTATAAAACTTGGTTATTAGGTTTTTTAGGGAGTGAGAGAGGGGTGAAATGAAATAATGAGATGATGATGAATGATGATGATGGTGGATCGGTGGTGGCTGAATGGTGATGGTGAATGGTGATGGTGAATTGGTGAATGAATGATGATGATGAATGAAATGATGATATGATGATGATGATGATGATGGATGATGATGTGGATGACATAATGATGACAATAACGATCAATATATGATTGCATAAAATAAAAGCAAAAAAAAAAAAAGCAATGTAAATAAAAAGAGCAAACGATTTAAAACAAACAAAACATTAATAACACAGGAAAACAACAACAACATAACACCACCATCACAATCAAATAATAAAAAATCACAGCAATAACAAACCACATTCACACCGACTACATTCTTTTTTATTCTAATTCCTTTTTTTTTTCTCTCTCTCTCTGAACGAAGATGGAATTGACAGGTTGGCAAAAATGGTTGACAAGTTGGCGATGCTAATTAATTGACAATTGACAGGTTGGCCAGAATAATTATCTGAAATACAGCGCTGTTATTCTGATGTGTTGCATTTAATTAGTCATAAAGAAGGAGGAAGAGAAGACAGAGAAGGAAAAGGAGAAGGAGAAACAGAAAACGAGGAGGAGGAGAGAGGAGAAGGAGGAGAAGGAGAGAGGAGAAAGAGAAGGAAGAAGAAGGAGAGGAGAAAGGAGAAAGAGAAGGAGAAGGAGGGAGGTAAGGAGAGGAAGAGGAGAAGGGAGGAGAAATGATGAAGGAGGAGAAGGAGGAAGAAAATGAAGAAGTAAGAAAATGGAGAAGGAGATAAGAGAAAGTGAAAGGAGAATGAGAGAGGAAGAAAAGGGGAAAAAAAAGGGAATGAAACCAGGAAAAGGAATATAGAAAACAAAAAAAGAAGAGGAATAACAAAGAAGGAAGGAAAAGAAATCAGACGGATGATAAACGAGGAAGAGAAAAGACCCAAGAGAATATGTAGTATCATTGCTTTTGCCTCTTCCTCAACCGCCTTTTTTCGAGTCAGCATTGCAAATATAATGGCAATTTGACATGAAAGTATATCTCATTATCCTTCGCTTGAACGGATTTAAATATCAATTTTGTAGTGCATTTTTTTTCCTGAACTGTTTTCAATCGTCTCCCTTTCAAACTGCAATCTTCTTTTTCTCTCTTTTTCTCTCTTTTTTCTCTTTTTCTATTCTCGGCTCTCTTTTTTTTTCTTTCTTCTCTTTTTTTCTGTTCTCAGCTCTCTCTCTCTCTCTCTTCTCTCTCTCTCGCGTTCGTCTCTCTCTTCTCTTCGTCTTCTCTCTCATCCTGCTCTCTCTCTCGTCTCTCTCCTTGTCTCCTCTTCTCTCTCGTCTCGCGTCGGCTCACTGAATAGCTAAATAGAAAACAATAAATCAATCAACAGTACAGACTAGGAAATCTAAACCGTAAACAAATCCACGTAGAACAAACTTTGAGTCAACAAACAAAATAAACAAGAAAAAAAATAACTAACTACGAGACGGCAGAACAGAATAATAAAATATTAATCTTCACACTCAAATCATTATTTCTTACAGACGCAGGCGCCGGAGCCCCCCGCCAATTTCCCCTTTCCCCAGACCCCCACCTGACCTATTCTTTCACGCTCCGACCGACCCCTCTCCCTGCTGCCCTCTCCGCCATAGGCCCTTTCCTCCATTCGTCGTCTTCCTCCTCCCTTCTCCTCCTCGCTCCTGCCTACTCCTTCTGCTCCCGCCTCTTCCGCATGCACCCCTATTCCTCCGTCTTACCCCTCCTCCTCCCTCCTCGGCTCCCTATCACTGCATCGCGGCCCATCTCGTACCTCCTTCCAAGTTTCCCTGCTTTATCTCTTTTTAGCCTCCTCGTGTTCACCCTCTTCACACCCTCCTCCTCCTCTTACCCATTTCCCTGCTCCTCCTCTTACCCCCTCCTTCCTCATCCCATCCCCCTCCCCCATCCCTACACCCGGACCCATCCCCCCCTTTCAAATTTTTCCCCCTATCCTCCTTCCTCCTTTCCCCCCATTCCGCCCCATCCCGCCCCTCCTTTCGTTCCTCCTTCCTCATCCCTTTCCCCTTGCAATATCCTCTGCCGCTTACCGCCCCTCCTCCTCCTGTCTCCTTCCTCTCCATCCTCCCCTCCTCCTCCTCTCGCCATCCCTTCCCCATCTCTCTCCCCATCCCTCGTCCTCTTCCATCTTCCCTCCTCTCCGCCTCCCGCTCCTTGTCCCCCATCAGAGTCATTTCCGGTGACATATGGCATCGCGAGAGAACCGGAGCGAAAGATGTCAGTTCCTTACACTGGAGTCATCAGTTTTTTATAATTTGATTAATTCGTGACGTCATTCGCTATCTTCCGTTCAAGTGATTTGGTGGGGATGACCTTATTCGTGACCTATGACCTCTCTGGGTCTTTGGGTTCGTGGTTGCTGCCTGGCTCTATGCTTTATTTATTTATTTATCTATTTAATTTTTTTAACTTTTTATCACTTTCTCTCTTCCCTACTCTCGGCTCTCTCATCTTTTTCTCTCTCTTTCGCTTTCTTTCTCTCTCTATGTCTATATGTCTGTATGTCTTCTCTCTCTCTCTCTTCTTATTTCTGTTCTTTGCTATATCTTTATTTTGTTCCGTCTCCTAATAGAAACTATTTTCTTTTTATCTCTCTTTTCTCCACTCTTTCTCGCTCTTACCCGATCAGAGTTTTTTTTCAAGTAAAATTGATTTATTGATAATGATATCATCATCATTATATATATATATATATATATATGTATGTATATATATATATATTATATATATATATATATATATATTATATATATATATATATATGTATATATATATATATATATATATATATATATATATTATATATATATATATATAAAATTAATATCAATGACAACAATAATAATGATAATAGTAAATAATAAAAAATAGTGAATAAGAACAACGATAATAATGATTAAATTATGAACAACAATAATGATAGAAAAATAAACAATGAACAACAATGATAATTATAATGATACAGATTATAATAATAATAATAATAATTAATACTATCATGAATGAGAAAGATAATCATTATGCGAATAAAGATAAGAATAGAAATAAGTATAAGAATAAAAATCAGATTCCATAAAACTAAACTATAGTAACCTAACCTAACCCAACCCAACCCAAGAAAGACAAAGAAAGGAAAAATAAACAAGAAAAAAAGAAAAAGATATAAAGAATGCAAGAAAGAAAAAAAGAAAAAAAAGATAAAAAAAACGGAGCAACGTTTTTTCTACGCTCCCCCCTTCCCCCTTTCCCCCCTTCCAGATGAGAGAGAGAGAGAGAGAGAAGAGAAAGAGAAGAGAAAGAGAAAGAGAAAAGAGAAAGAGAAAGAGAAAGAGAAAGAGAAGAAAGAGAAAGAGAAAGAGAAAGAGAAAGAGAAAGAAAGAGAAGAGAGAGAGAGAAGAGAAAGAGAAAGAGAAAGAGAAAGAGAAAGAGAGAGAAAGAGAAAGAGAAAGAGAAAGAAAGAGAAAGAGAAAGAGAGAGAGAAAGAGAAAGAGAAAGAGAAAGAGAAAGAGAAAGAGAGAAAGAGAGAAAGAGAAAGAGAAAGAAAACAAGAAAGAGAGAGAAAGAGAAAGAGAAAGAGAAAGAAAACAAAAAAAAATAAAGAAAAAGAAAGGATGAAAGAAAACGAGCGAAAAAACAAAAAATAACCGGAGCAACGTTTTTTTTCTACACTCCCACCCACCTTCCCCGCTTTCCGCTTCCCCCCTTCCCTCCTTCCCCCCTTCCCCCCCTTCCCCCCTTCCCCCTCCCCCCCTCCCACCCCTCCCTTTTTCCCCTTCCCCCATCCCTTTTTCCCCCCTCCCCCCCCCCCTCCCTTTTTCCCCCTTCCCCCCCCCTCCCTTTCCCCCTTCCCCCCCCCCTTTTTTCCCCTGGCGGTCGGGCGATAAATTCTACCGTTCTACAGTTTGACGATCAAGTTGGCATTGATGTATTGAAAGAGGAAATAAGAGGGACGGGGAGAGGATGGCAATAAAGAGGTGGAAGGCATAACAGAAGAAAAGAATGGGAGAGGAAGAGGGAATGATAAAGAGATGGAGAGGAATAGGGAATGATGAAAGAGATGGGAGAGGAAAGAGGAATGATAAAAGAGATGAAAAAGAGAAGAAAAAAGAATGATAAGGTGGATAAAGGAGAGATGAGAAGTGAAGAACAAAAATTGGAGAAGAAGAATGGGAAAATATGAACAAATAATAACAAAGGAAAGAGATGGGGGGGAAGAAAGAGGGAATGATAAAACAGATGGAAAAGATGAAAAAAGTAGTAAAAAAAAACAGGACAACGTGAAGAAAACTGGAAAAGAAAGATAATAAGATAAGAATGAGAAAAAAAAGAAATATTCAAGATAGAAAGCTTAACAAAAAAAAAAAGAAGAAGAAAAGAATATAACCATAAAAAAGATAAGAAATATTTCAATCAGATACTTAGAAAGAAGACAAAGTTAGATTTACCAGATAGACATATGTCTAGAGAGAGAGGAACTGACACTCCATAGAGACCAGGGAGGAGTGGGGGGAGAAGGAAGGGGGGAGTGGGTGGAGGGTAGAGAGGGGGGAGTGGTGAGAGGGAGAGGGGGGGGAGGGGGGAGAGTGGGGGAGGGGGGAGGGGGGGGGAGACTAACATCCTGAATTCTTCTCTCTCTGTCAACCTCACTTCGACCTCCCCCCCCCCCCCCACCCCATTGCCAGGGGTGTTGGCGAGAAAGACAATTTAAGTAGCTGGTAAGATGATGTTTTTTTTGTTTTGTTTTTGTTTTCGTTTTCTTTTTTTCTATTTCTTTTCTTTCTTTTCTTTGTCTAAATAGTGGATGTTATAGATTGGTAGGTTTGGAAAAAGAAGGAAAGAGGGAAAGAAAGAAAGAAGGAAAATGAAGAAAGAGAGAGGAAGGATAAGAAAAAAGAAAGAAATGAAGGCTAGAGGAAGAATATAAAAAAGGAGGAAGAGAAAGACGGGAGAAACAAAAAAAAAAAAATGGAGGAGAGAATAAAAAAAAAGAAACGGATATTAGAGAGGAAAAAACATTTCAATAAGGACATAAAAGAGAAACAGGAAGCAGAAGAAAGAAAAGAAAAAAAGAAAGAAAAAGAAAGAAAAGACAAAAAAATTAGAAAAGAAAGAAAAAAAAAAAAAGATTGAAAAAAGAAAGAAAATAAGAAAAAAAAATAAAAAAAAGAAGGAAAGAGAAAAAGAAAAGAAAAAATAGAGAAGAAAGAAAAGAAAAAAGAAAGACTAAAAAAAGAAAGAATGGAAAAAGAAAGAAAAGAAAGAAAAGAAAGAAAAGAAAAATCAAGAAAAAATTTAAAAAAATAGGAAAAACATAAAATAAAAAACTAAAAGAAAAAAACTTGACAAAAGGCAAACACTGG
>NW_020868972.1:696504-706287 GCF_003789085.1 Penaeus vannamei
TCCTCTCTCCCCCCGTTTTCCCTTCCACCCTTCTTTCTCCACCCTTCCTTCTCCTTCTTCCCTCCTCTCTCCTCCCTTCTCTTCCTTCTTCCATCCCTCATTTCTCCTTTCTTCCTCTTCCTTCCTCCTCTCTCCCCCTTTCTTCCTTCTTCATCCCTCCTTTCTCCACCCTTCCTTCTCCTCCTCCTTTCTCCTCCCTTTCTTCCTTCTTCCATCCCTCCTTTCTCCTCCCTTTCTTCCTTCTTCCATCCCTCCTTTCTCCTCCTTTCTCTTCTTCCTCCATCCTCTCTTCCCCACTTTCTTCCTTCTTCCATCCCTCCTTTTTCCTCCCCTTCTTCCTTGTCTCCGCTTTCCATACACTTTCTCTCTCCCCGGACCCCATTTATCACTCACGTAACGGCGTAACAATAATCTATTACACCGAAGCGCCCCTTCTCTCAACCGGCAGAACCCCCCCTCCCCCCAGGCCAAGGACAGCCTTCCCCCCCCCTCCAAGGATCTCCTTAGAGTCCCCCCCCAACCTCCCCACCAAAAGGATCCCCTCCAGGAGTCCCTCCCCCCACACCCCCACCCAGGCCAGGACCCCTCCCGAGTCCCCCTCCCCCCTCCCCCCACCCTACCCCCACAGCCAAGGATCTCCTCCCTAGTCCCCCCGCCCCCCTGTTCCCCCACCATCTCCCTCCCCCAACCCTCCCCATCCCAAGGACAAGGATCTCCTCCGCTAGTCCCCCGCCCCCTGTTCCCCCCACCATCCCCCCTCCCCCCCCCTCCCCCCCAACCCCTCCCCACCCCAAGGCCAAGGATCTCCTCCGTCCCCCTCGTCTTGGCCTTCCTCCAGCCGCTCCGGGAAGGTTCCTACGTCTTAAGGAGACCGCCTGTCATGGGGATCCTGTCATTCGTTTCATCCTACGACGTTCGGATGCTCCCCCCTCCCTACCCTACCCTTACCCCCCCACCTCCCACTCTCCCGAAGCCTTCGCTCTCTCTCTCTTTAATTTTTTTTCTCTCTTTTAATTTTCCTCTCTCTCTCTCTCTCTCTCTCTCTACTTCTCTTTCTCTTTCTCTCTCTGATTCTCTGATTCTCTTTCGCTGTCCTTGCTCAGTTATATGTTTTTTGTTGTATTTTTTTATTTACTACATATACATATAAACATACACACACACACACACACACATTATACACATACATATGTATGTAAGTATGTTTTATATGTATGTGTATGTGTGCGTGTGTGTGTGTGGCGTCCGTATTCATATAATATAAAATATGTTATATATAATATATGATATAGATATATATATATATATATATATATATATATATATATATATATATATATATATAATATACACACACACACACACATACACACATATATATATATGAATATAAATATACATATACTTATATTTACATATATACATACTTGCATACACTCACAAACACACATATATGTGTGTGTGTGTGTAATACTCGATAACATGAGTATTACAATGTGTGTATGTGTGATAAACAGAGTAATAAAATCAGACTGGGTTAATAAAGCATTCCCAACAATGCATCCAGTCCAAGCACTATCTATCTATTATTATTATTATCTATTATTCCCATTCCAACCCGTCCCAACTCCCACGAAAAACACACCCTTACACTCCTCAAAAAGGAATCCAACTGATCTTCCATAACCAAGGATGTATAGACGCCGAAATCTCTTCTAAAAAGTCCGGCAATAAACAACAAACAAAAGAGAAACGCTCGCTGCCAACGCCGTTCCGTCTCAATAACCGGCTTCGAATGCATTCCGGAACCGCTTCGAATCCCGTTCAGACAGCGAGCCAATCTGCAGCAACTTTCGAGTTTGAGAAGAAATATTTATATAAGGAGAAGGAGGAGATTTGGGGTAACCAGGGGTGGAGGAAGGAGATAGAAAAAGGGAGAAAGAAGGAATTAAGAAAATAATAAGAAATAGAGGCTTCGAACAGGGCAATGGCTAATCCAGCGGAGTACTTTTTGACTTGTTTAACCATTTTAAAAGCGATTTATTTTTTTTCCCAAGCGTCCTGGGAGCTAGGCTATATTGATAAGAAAGAAAGAAAAACAGAAATCAAAAGAAAAAAGAAGAAGAAGAAAAAAAAAAACGAGAGAGGGGAGGCTGGCATACAAACTTAGGCGAGCGAGCGTGGCGGAAAATGATCAATTACCTTATCATATTCGTACCCTGTGGTATTGGCATTCGAAATTTGCCTTCACCAAGTCTCTGTTTATTCAGTCCATAAACCTGGTCTGATTTCATAGCCTCCACCCCCATCTCTCTCCCTCTCCTCTCTCTCTCTCTCTCTCTCTCTCTCCTCTCTTCTCTCTCTCTCTCTCTCTCTCTCTCTCTCTCTCTCTCTCCTCCCTCCTCCTCTCTCTCCCTCTCCTCTCCCTCTCCCTCTCCCTCTCCCTCTCTCTCTCTTCTCTCTCTCTCTCTCCCTCCCTCCCTCCCTTCCCTCTCCCTCTCCCTCCATCCCTCCCTCTCGACAACCAGTTTATCCCCAAGAGACACAGAAAGAAACAGAAAAATAATAACACGGATACCACGAACTCCCAAATAACTAAAGAAAAATCGAGAGAAAGAGAGCATTCCCTTGTAATAGATTCCTCACTGGGACGGCGCCGCTTGGCAAGGAATCAGCAAGGCAGCTTCGTGATCTTTAAGCGTCGTAATATTGCCATCGTTTAATCTCGGCGGCACAGGAAGCATTCTGGGAGGAAGGAAGGAGAACGCGGAATGCAAAGAAGGTGAGGAGGGGGGAAGGAGAGGATGATGGTGGAGGAGTGAGGGAGGAAAGGGAATTTTTTTTTGGGGGGGATGATGTTGAGAATGGTGATGATGGAAGTGAGGGAGGAAAGGTGAGGATGGAGAATGTGAGGTGAGGATGGAGGAAGATGGTGAAGGTGAGGATGGAGGAAGATGGTGAAGGTGAAGATGGAGATGGATGTTGGTGAGATGTTTTTTTTTGTATCATTTCGTAAAAGTAGTGTGAATAGGAAGGAAAGGAAATAAATTATTGAAAACAAATAGTGAAAAAGGGGAAGGTTCGAGTAAGAAAGGAGGGGAAATAGACGAACTCCCTAAAACTCCACTATGACAAGAGAGGAAGAGAAGAAGAAAAGAAGACGAAGAACTCGAAATAAAAGAAATATACCAGAAAAAAACAGAAGAAACAGATAAGAAAACCCTGTCTACCTTTCCCCCCCGCTCCTCAATTTACCGCTTCCCACTGAGGACTTCCCGGGATTCTCGTTACCCACAATGCACCGGAGTAGACACACGTGCACCCCTCAAATACTCCATCACGACAAAAAAAAAGAAAATCACAGACGAAAATAACGGAAAAAGACAAAAACAATCTTCCTTCGACGCCGCGTCTCAATTAACCACTTCCCACTGAGGACTTCGCGGGCGTCGACACCCCCCCCCCTCAAAAATTCAAAAACTCCATCATGACAAGAGAAAGAAAGAAAAAAGAAATAAACAGAAAAATACAGACGTACACAACAGAAGAAAAATACAAGAAACATTCCATACTACTTTTCCCCCGCGTTTCAATTAACCACATCCTACTGAGGACTTCGCGGGGTTCTCGGGTCGTAATCGTTACCCACAATGCACCGGCGTCGAAGTTCTAATCGTCGCTCGGACTATTCTTACTGTTACATTTTTTTTTTTTTTTTTGTAATGATCTAGCTGGAAAAAAATAATGAAAGTTTACTCTATATCTAGCGATTGAAGTCCTTTTTAGCGGGGATAAATCTCACGGTTTTTTGAAGTCCATTTTAGCGGAAAAATGAAGTAATTTTACTTTATATATCTTTTAAGTCCTGTTTAACGGGAAACTGAGGAACATTTAGTCTAACGATTTTTTAAATCCACATTAGCGAGAAAATGAAGAACTTTTACTATTTATCTAACGTGTTTTTTTTTTCTTTTCTTTTTTAATTCTTTTTCGAGAGGGAATGAGGAACATTTACCCATAGGCCCTATCTTAAATATTATTATCATTAATATTATTATTAATTATATTATTATTAATTATTATTATTATTATTATTATTATTATTATTACTATTATTTATTACTATTATTATTACTTCTATTATTATTATCATTATTACTATTATTAATTATCTATTTTATATTATTATCATTATATCATTATTATTAATTATCTTAGGGACATATCAATGGCAACACTGCCTTCTCTCATCCCAGTGGGGGGGGGGGGGAGCTCGTGGGGAGGGGGGGAGGGGGGTTGGAGCTTGTGATAAAACTCATTCTCGGATTATGACATTTGCGAGCGGTGGGTGGGAGGAGGGCGGGCGGAATGGGGGGTGGGAAAAGAGAGGGGATGGGTGGTTTGACGGGCGGGTAGAAAATGAAAGGGTGAGGGTGGGTGAGTCGGTGGGTGGGAGGAGGGAGGGGCGGGTGCGTAGGTGGGCGGGAGGGAAGGATGGTTGGGTGGAGAAGGAAAAGGTGAAGAAACATAGATTGAGATAGTGGGAGGGAGAAAAGGATGGGGATGGTTGAGCGGAGGGATGGGCGGTGGGCGGGTGGGTGGGATTTAGGGGCGGGATTTTAAAGGAGAAACGTGTGGTGGGCGAGGGGAAAGAAGAGGGGGAGATCGGATAGATGGGCGGGTAGAAGAAAAGGAGAGATGTTAAAGAGAAGAGAGATGAGAAGAGAGAAGAGAAAGAGACAGACCGAGAGAAAGAGACAGAGAGAGGGAGACAGAGAGACAGAGAGAAAAGACAGAGACAGACAGAGACAGAGACAGAGACAGAGACAGAGACAGAGACAGAGACAGAGACAGAGACAGAGACAGGCAGAGACAAGACAGAGATTGAGAACGACAGACAGACTGACAGATGGATGATGGGCGGGGGCGACGGGCGATAGTTGAGAGAGAGGGATGGGCGGGCAGGCGGGCGGCTTTAAAGAGAGAGAGCACGAGCGGGTGGGCGGTGGGTGGGCGGTGGGTGGGTGGAGAGGAGGATTAGGCGTCCCTCGCTGCCCCGAGTCGAGGAAACGAAAAAGGGAGATTGTGAGGGAGAAAAAGGTGGTGATGGTGAGGGAGAAAGAGATGGAGATAGGGAGAAAAAAGATGGAGATAGTGAGGGAGAAATGGAGAAGATGAAAAATTCCTCCCCCTCCTTTCTCCTCGTCCTCGTCTTCCTCCTTTACCTCCTCCCTTCCTCCTTCTCCCTCCTCCCCTCCCCATCCTCCCATCCCTCCTCCTCCCCTTCTCCTCCCTTCCTCCCCTCTCCCTCCCTCCCTCCCCTCCCTCATCCTCCCTCCTCCTCCCCCTTCATCCCGTCGCTGCTTTGCCATCCCGTGAGCCATTGATTTCGCTTCACAAAGACTAAGGCGCAAGCGATGATTGACAGCTCGGAAATCCACGCCGTACCCTCGGCTCGTCTTGATGTGAACACGGTTATTTTTCTGATTTCCCTTCGTCTTCTTTCTTCGTCTTCGTCTTCTTCTTCTTCGTCTTCGTCTTCGTTTCGTCTTCTTCTTTCGTCTTCTTCTTCTTTCTTCTTTTCGTCGTCTTCTTCTTCTTCTCTTTGGTTGCTTTTGTTTTCGGTTTGGCGTGTTGCGTTGTTTTGATTCCGTTTGCTTTTTTTCTTTATTTTTCTTTTTCTTTCTTTTCTTTTTATTAATTTTTCTTCCCTTTCTTTTTTATTTTCTTTCTTTCTTTGATTCCGTGTGCTTTTCTGTTGTGTGTTCGTTGTTTTAGATCCGTTTTTCTTTTTTCTTCTGACTAACTTTCTTATTGTTTTCTTTACTTATTTTGTTTATTTGCGTGTGTTTCTCAGTTGTCTTAGTTCCGCTTTTAATTTATTTAAATATCTATTTCTTGAGTGATAATTCTTATTTATCATCAATACTGTACTTATGATGTTCATTGTTATTGTTCTTATAACTGTGTTATTTTTTTCTTTTACTTTCTTTTTTCCTTTCTGTTTCCCTTCCTTCTATTCTTACTTCGATACTTCTTCTTCTTCTCCTTTTTCACTTATCTCCTCTTCTTCACCGATGCTACTTTATATCACCATCTCTCTCTCTATCTCTCTTTATCTATTAATTTCTTTGTCTATCTATCTCTCTATCTATCTCTCATTCTGATTCTCACTCTACTTAGTCGCTCCATTCTCAACTCTTTCTCTCTCTCTCCTTCTCTTCTCTCTCTCTCTCTCCTCTTCCCTCTTTCTTTCTCTCACTCTTCCTCCTCCTCTCTCTCACGTATTCATCTCTCTCTTCTCTTTTTTCTCCTCTTCCTTATTTTCCTCATTTTATCTTCTCCTTTCACTGTATCTTTCACGTTATTCCTCCGGAAGTTTTCCTCTTTAATATTCAGGAAGCGCAGACTAAGAATGAGGAAGAAGGAGGAGAGAAGAAGAGGCGTGGAACTGCGGATGATGGAAAATAGGAATAGGAAAGTTAGGATAATGAATGAAAAAAGAAAATGCGAAGAGATGATGTCAAAGAATGATAAAAGCTAAAATGGAGATAAAAAAATAACAGGGGAAAATGAAGAAAAATGGGGAGGAAAGTGATGGAGACGAGAAGAGGAAGAAGAAAGAAAAGAATATAAATAAGCAACATGGAATAAAAGCGAAAAAACACTATAAAATGGAACAAAACTTTAAGATAAATGAATGAATGAAAGGAAGTGATGCTACGAAACTAAACAAATAAACAGAAAAGAGAGAGAGAGAGAGAGAGAGAGAGAGATGAGAGGATAGATAGACAGATAAAACAACAAAGCAACAAAGAGACAGACAAACAAACAAAGAACAACAACAAACACTCAAAAGAACGAACGAAAAACAAAGAAAAAAACAAAAAGCGCGGAGGACAGATAAGGAGAAACCAGCAAGACCCCCTTTTTCCCCCTTTCCCCTTTTTCCTTCGCCTTCCTCCCCTCCTTCAGCACGAGACAACAAAGATCCGGCCACCGGAGAAGTGTCTGCGTGTAGCATCTTCCTCAACTCCTTCTTAACTCTCTACATTTGCATATAAAAGACGAAGGCCTTTGAAGAAGCCGGGAGCGAGGAGTGACGTCAACGCAAGGGGGCGCTCTTGTGCTTTGTGTCTGTCTGGCTTCGGTGCTTTGCTCAGCTGCTCGAGGCTTCGGTGATTCTTGGAGTTATGGCCGGTCTGTGTGTGTCGGTCTCTCTCTCTTTCTCTCTTTATCTGTTTCTGGGAGTTATGGCGGTCTGTGTGTGTGTCGGTCTCTCTCTCTCTCTCTCTTTCTTTATCTGTTTCTCTGGAGTTATGGCCGGTCTCTGTGTGGTCGTCTCTCTCTCTCTCTCTCTCTCTGGATTATATCTTTCTCTGTTTCTGGAGTTATGGCCGGTCTGTGTGTGTCTCAGTCTCTCTTTCTCCTGTTTCTGGAGTTATGGGCGGTCTCTGTGTCTCAGTCTCTCTTTCTCTGTTTTTCTGGAGTTATGGGCGGTCTCTGTGTCTCTCCTCTCTTTCTCTGGGAGTTATGGCGGTCTCTCTCTTCAGTCTATCTTTCTCTGTTTCTGGAGTTATGGGCGTCTCTGTGTGTGTCCTCTTTCTCTAGCTGTGGGGTCTGTGTGTGTGTGTCTCTCTCCTTCTCAGTTTCTGTCTCTGGCGTTATGGGCGGTCTCTATCTCTCTCTCTCTCTCTCTCTTCTCTCTACTTCTCGCCTCTATCTCTGCCTCCTCTATCTCTGTCTCTATCTCTGGAGTTATGGCCGGTCTCTGTCTGTGTCCTATCTCTTTTCTTTATTTCCTTTATTTCCTCATCAATAATATACGAGAGAAAGAAGAAAGATTACACAAAACTAAAGCGCTTACGTTCTCGGAAACGTTTATGCCTCCGTCAGAGTTTACGTTCCCGACAGCGCTCACGTTTCCCGGACCAAATGCTGACGTTCCCGACAGCCGCTCACGTTCCCGACCAATGCTGACGTTTCCCGACGCGCTGACGTTTCCCGACCAATGTTGACGTTCCGACGGCGTATGTTTGCTCTCCCGACAGTGTTTACGTTCCCGACACGCAGGAGGCTCGGCGGAACGGACCTCCGACGAGACAACTCCCCCTCCTTCATCTCACGCCGTCGCCCGAGGCACTTCGTCAACTCTTCGAAATCTCTCTCTCGTCGTCTCGAGCTTTTTCCTTTTCAACTCCTCCTCTGTTTTTTGTGCAGAGATTGAGGGGGAGAAAGGGCTCGGGGAGGGGGGGGAGGGGGAGGAGGGGGTAGGGAAGGAAGACATGGTAGGGAGGTGGGGAAAGGGCTCGGGGAGGGGGTGGAGGGAGGGTGGTAACGGATGGAAGTATTGGTAGGTAGTGGGGAATAGGGTGGTTTGGGAGGGAGGGGGGGGGTAGGGAGAGAAGCAGGTAGGTAGGTGAAGAGAGTGGAGGGAGGGGGGGGGGGAGGGAGGGGTAGGTGAGGGGGAGGGTGGTAGAGGGGGCAGGAAGGGAGGTGGAGGAAGAGGGTGGTTGGGAGGGGGGAGGAGGCAGGGAGAGAAGGTGTAGGGAGGTGGGGGATAAGGGTGGTTGGGAAGGGGGTAGGGAGGGGGGAGGGGAGTACGGAGGGAGGGTAGGTAGGAGGAGGCTAGGTAGGTAGGGAGGAGGGAAGGGTTGGAGTTAAGGGAGGGGGGGGGAAGAGGGTGAGACGGGGAGGGGAGGAGGGTGGTGGGGGTGGGATGGAGAGGAGGTCTAAGGAAAGGGGAGAATGAGAGATTGAGAGTAGGGAATTAAAGGAGAAGGGAGAGGTAGAGAGTAGGGAAGAGAAAGAGGTAGGGAGTAAGGAGGAGAGGAGGAGGGGGGAGAGAGGGAGGGGGAAGGTGGGTAGGGGGAGGGGGAGAAGGTATAGGTGGAAAGCAGCAATATGGGAGGAGGAGAGGTGGGAAGAAGGAGGAAGAAGAGGGAGAGAAGTGGGGGTAGAAGAGGGAAATAGAACGAAATTGGGGAGTAAGAGGGAAGGGGGGGGGGGGGAAGGACTAGAAGGGAAAGAAATAGATGAGGAGTTGAAGGAGGAAGAAGGAGGGAGGGGGGGGCGCAGGGAGGAGATAAAGAGTAAGAACAGAAAGGAGTGGAGTAGATACATAAGTGGAGTAGAAGATAGGAGTAGTTTTACCGGATAAAAAAAAAAGCTTAGCAAATGAACGAATATGTGCACCTACATATGTTCTATGCTTCCGTGTCCCTACATATGATCATAAGTATGATTGTACATAATAGGATACCTGGTATTAATAGATAAAAAAACAAAAAAACATAACCTAGCCGTGAGCATGGAAAGGATTATGATCTTGGAGAAAAAATAAATAATAAAATAAATAAAAAAATATAATAATAACGTTCCTGGCCCGCTGGAATGCTGGTAAAAACAAACTCAAGAAATGTATGTCGGGAAGAGAACGCAACAAAGGATATAATTAAGATTTCATTGTGACAATAAAGAAGGATGAGGCAGACGGATGAGGGACACACACACGTACACACAGCCTTGCCCGCACACACACACACACAAACATAAAAAAGAGAGAAGAGAGAGAGAGACAGAGAGCGTGTGTGTGTGCGTGAAAGAGAAAGAAAGAAAGCAGAGAGAGAGAGAGAAGAGAGAGAGAGAGAGAGAGAGAGAGAGAGAGAGAGATGAGAAGAGAAGAGAAGAGGAGAGAGAGAGAGAGAGAGAGAAGAGATGAGAGAAGGAAGCATAAACATAGCAAAAGGCATTTAACATCGGTACCTTCATCCCCCTCTACCC
>NW_020868973.1:0-12500 GCF_003789085.1 Penaeus vannamei
GTTGATGATAATAACATCACATATATACGTGCTTTCAAAAAAGAAAAAAAAATAAAATGATAATAACGATAGAGGAAATGTCAGTAAATTAAAAAAGGCTTAGCGATAATTGCAGTAAGCATGAGGATTCATGGAAATATTCCTCATAGTAGAGTATATTAAGAATAATAACGAGAATCATAAGTGTAAAACATTCTAGCGAGGAAAACTTTGCCAAACTCGCCATGAAATTGCTATAGTGACAGACAGGAGTTACTTGTGTGACCAAAACTTCTTCAAAAGCCGTCCTAATTGCTGCTACGGTAAATGGATCAAGTTTTTAACAACCCAAAAACAAAAACAAAAACAGAGATAGAGAGAGAAGAGAGAGAGAGAGTAAGAGAGCAGATAGAGAGAAGAGAAGAGAGATAGAGAGAGACGAGAGAGATAGAGAGAGAGATAGATAGAGATGATAGAGAGATAGAGATAGAAGAAGAGAGTCAGAGAGAGAGATAGAGAAAGAGAGTCAGAGAGAGAGAATGAGAGAAGATAGAGAAGAGACAGAGACAGAGAGAGAGAGAGGGGGAGGAAGAGAAAGAACGAGAGAGAGAGAGAGCGAGAGAGAGAGAGAGAGGAGAAATATATATATATATAATATATACTATATATAAATATATATATATATATAGAGAGAGAAGAGAGAGAGAGAGAGAGAGAGAGAGAGAAAGAGAGAGAGAGAGAGAGAGCAAAGGAGACAACAACACTTGGTTTACAGTTGTGAACTAGGAACTATGAAAACATATTTGCCTTGGCACTTAGAATTTAAAAGTAAGCTAGGATCTTTGGAAAAAAATGCATAGTAAAATTTAGTAACTGTTTTATGCTTAAACGCTTGTATATTATTCATATAAAAAGATAGCGATAAAAGTCAGTATCAGACATAAATGATATATGCATGTCTTTTTTGTTTAAATGATAGCATAACATAATATTACTGATATTAACGTTATTCATTTCTTTTACAGGTAAGTCTGTGATGCACCACTAATTATCCGATTATTAAAGGGGAGGGTAAGTAATTCCTGTTAATATATCAAAAAAATGTATACACATATGCACAGATGTATGTATATTATTCCCATATTGTACATGTATCTTTTTTTAAATTTACATCAATTATTTTGCAAGCATCATGTTAATACATAATAACCACCACTCGTGTGTATTTCAATATTCAAAACATATCTCCTCATATTAGGGATACTAAATATATGTCATAGATTTTTTTCCTTCTCTTGAGGAGACTGAATTAGGCTTTTAAATGGTGTAAGTGTTCAGGGTAGGAAGGATTTTACAATTTCGACTATATAATGAAAAAAAAGGAAAACAAAATCAACAACTGGAAGAAAGGGAAGAGGGGATTCTGGAACTGTGGAAAGGCTCAGGTGAGTCGCTACAATACCTGCTTTGATATTACTGAAGAGAGCGGATTTTTGTCTCTAAAAAGGGGAAGGAGGAGGGGGGTAATCTCCTCCGTTACCTCATGTGATCTGCTTAGTTATCATTCACGTGCCAGTCGCGCTCCACGAAAGACACGACAAGAGCAGCCGCAAAGAGATGGAAATTTCACCCTCAGAAAAGAGTGATTATCTTCATCTCATGTCAAACAGACCATTGAAAAAAAAGTTTCTTTTTCTCCCAGGAGAGTCCTTTTTATCTTCTTTTTTACTTTCTATTCGATAACCAGCGGAGATAAAGTTTATGGTAACTCTATACTTCAAAGAGCCTTTAGATGTAGTTTCCCATCCGCTTATGTGTTTTGATGGCGGGATCTCTCTATCTCTCTCTCTCTCTCCTCTCTCTCTCGTTCTCTCTCTCTCTCTCTCTCTCCTCTCTCTGCTTCTTCTTCCTCTTTCTCCTCGCTTCTCCTGTTCCCCCTTTTACTCTTTGTCTGGTATGCGTATCGCTCTTCCTCTTTATAATTATAAATGGGTTATGTTTTACTCCTCTCTCCTTCATTCCCTCTGGATCTAAGAGAATGGGATTACTCCTCTTACTCTTATTTCCTCCTGATCTGGCTTTATTTTGTTGTGTTTGTGCTTTATGTTTTTTTTTTTTGATTTTTCTGTTTTTGTTTATCTTTTTGTTTTTAATTTGTAGTTTTTATGTATTTTTGATTGTTTTTTTTGTTTTTGTATTTCTTTATATAAAACTATTTTTTTCTATCTTTAATCTTTTTCTTTTTTGTTTTTTCGTATTTTTTAGAATTTTTGTTTTGCGCGTGGTGTGGTGTGTTGTTCTTTTTGTCTATTACGTGTATTCTTTACTGAGCCTTTTTATCAGGATTGGCACGAGCTGAAGTGGGTCAATCTCGCAATTATATTTGATTTCCCCGGGTGATTTGGAACTCTTACTTTTCTGTTCGGTCTTATCTTGTAACCATTTACTCTTTCCTTCTCATGCCGTCTGACTGCTTACCTTCTTTATCTCTCCCTCCCTCGCTGCTCCCTCCTTTCGTAAGTCCTCAATTCTTATTCATGCCCCTCAACCACTCTCTCTTACTTCCCATTGGTGTTCGGTTGTTTTGATGGCATACTTCCCTGCTCTCTGCTATTGTGTTATTCCATCACCGGAGCCCACTCTTTTATAATCAACAAGAGTCCCAACTACTCCAAAATCAAGGTGTCTATATTTTCTCTTTTTTTCTTCTGTTTGTTCTTTCGTCATATCTGGTTTTTTTGTATTCCTTGTGTATTTAATAATGTATCTGGTTCTTCGATCTGTGTTATTTATCTCTTTATATTGGTCCTCCGTAATTGTATTTTAGTGTATATTTGGTCCTCCGTGTAGTGTTTTTGTATATATTATAGGGAGATTTATTACGTTGTGCGTATGATTTGTTGGTAGCATTCCTATCTCTTTTACCCTTATCGTTACTTCTTCTCCTCTTTTCCTTTGCCCTCGCCTTCTTCTTCCTCTATTACCCGTTATATTGCTCGCTCCGCCCCGTCTTCGCCTTTCTCCTTCGATTTTTTTTTTTTCTTTCCTTTTTGTTTTTCTTATCTCTATCTTTTATTTCTCATGCTTTTTTTTCTTATTTTTTATTTTTTTTTTTTTGTTTTTTTTGTATCCTTTTTCCTTATATTTTTTTTATGTTCTGTATTTTTTTGTTTTTTTTTTTTATTTTTTTTTTGTGTTGGTTTATGTATGTTGACTTTTTTACCTTTTCATTGAATCTGTTTCTTATTTTTTTTTATTTTCGTTGTTTTATTATTGTGTTTAGCGTTTTTTTTTATATTTTTTTTATTCTTTTTCGTTTTATTTTTCTTTTTGTTTGATTATTATTTGTTTTGGTATTTTTTTTTTGATTATATTCTTTTAATGTTCGTTTGATAAATTATTTATTTTCTTTTTTTAGTGATTGTGTCTTTTTGTTTTTTATATGTTATATTATTTTTCTTGATTATTTTTTGTGTTTTTTTTATTTTTTTTGTTTTTTATTTTTTTTAGTTATTTATTTTTTTTTTTTATTTTTTGTTTATTTTTTTTTTGCTGTTTACTTTTTTGGTGAGTTGGTTTGGTGTTTGTGTGTCTTTCTGATAGGAGTTGCGGAGAGGATCGTTTTGGAGTGAATTTGGTGACTGTGGGGTGAGCAGCCGTAGTGGCTCTGTCTATCGCGCGCCCGTCCCCATTTTCGCCAGTTTTCACCTACGGGTCGCCCGTAAAAATAACGTGTAGATCAAAATTAAATTAAAAATAAGTAAAAAATAAAAAATTACTATCAAATGTTATCTCTCTAGTACATGTTAACCATATTGCATATTTCCTTTGTTACCTTTTCCTCCTCGGCTCCACGCCTATGTGTTGTGTGTGTGTTTTGTGTGTGTCGTTGTGTGTCTTCACGTGTGTGTGTGTGTGTGGGGTGTCTAGTCTGCTGTGTGTGTGAGTGTGGTGTTGTGTGTTTATGTGTGTCGTGTGTGTGTGTGTGAGTGTGTGTGAGTGTTGTGTTGTGTGAAGTCGTGTATTTGGTGGTGTTAGTTATAGTGTTGTTGTATGTGTGTCGTAGTGAGTGGTCGTGTGCTGTGATGATGCTGTGGTGTGTGTGTGTGTGTGCTGGTGGTTGTCGTGTGTGTGTGTGTTGTTGTGTGCGATAGGGTGGATGTGTGTTGTTGTGTATGTTTGAGAATAAAGTATGTATCCACACACAGCACACACAGCAACACAACCGACGACATCAGCACACATACAACACCACAAGCACCACAACACATCACTGTACACCTATCACACGTTACACACACCCACATTACACACCACACTATCACACACCTCAATCATACACACACACACACATTACACACACACCAGCACCACACACACCACACATGTATAATAATATATATATTATATTATGATAATAAATATATATATTATTATAATGTATATATCCTTTAACCATATATACTTATACACATAATAAATTTATATATATTATATATTATAATATAGATATATATGTTCGCCTATATCCTTCATAACGTTATTTCACTCTTCTTATCTATCTTATATAGTTTCACCTCATAAAAAAAAACATCAGTGCAGAAAACCATGACCTTTTCCGTACAGCGTGAGCTGTCGTAAAGTTAAGATTTTACTATACGTTTTACTGTTGTCATTTATGTTTTTATTACCATTTACATCTGTCTTGTCAGATTAGGTGTGAAAATTTTTAAAATCGTTACTTTTTGGTGCCTTTTTTATGGTCTGGGATTTGGATTATGTTGTTAGGTTTGTTTGTTTCTTCTCTCTATTTTTCTTTTCCCTGTTTTTTATTTCTCTCTTTTCCATCATAGTCCTTGTCACTGTACAATTTTCTAGTAATTGATCGTTACATTTCGTTCTTGAGTTTCAAACCCTAGGTATATTTGTTTATACCGTTATTAACACAAAAAAAAATATGGGGAAGCTTTTTTCTATCATCAGTGATTATTTATGTTGCTTATGTGATTTTGATTTATTTTATATCTTTTTTTTTGCACATATGTTTGTAGTCTCCTACAAAATTTGTCGATTTTTTATTTTTTGTTATTTTTTTTTCTATTTTAGTATTTTTTCTGTATTGTGATGGATATTTTAGATTTGTTAATTGTATTTGTTTTTGTTGTATTTTTATTATTTTTTGGTGGTATATTTATTATTTTTCTGTAATGATGAGTAGATATATGTATTCTATTGTTGGTTTTCTGGTGGTTTTTATGCTTATATTTTTAGGTGTTCATCTTTGTGTTGATATTTTTTTTGTGGTTGTATTTTATCGTTGCTTTAGTCGACTTGTTTTTACCTATTTGTTTTGTGTGTTTAAGGAGTTTATGGTGATTTATAAATTAAGTTTTTTTTTATTTTCATTTTTTTTATTATTTTCTTTTATGTTCTTTATGTCTTTCTAGTTAATCGCTCCTTCAATAGTTCACGCGTACGTTTTCTTTTTTTTTTACGAAATCTTTTTTGTTATCTTACTTGTTTTGTTATTCAGTTTTTTTTCTTTTTGAATTGTGTCTTATTTAATATTTTAATGTCATGATTTATTAATTTTAGTTGTAATTTATAGTTGTTGGTTTATTGCAAGTGACAAATGTTTTTTTTTGTTATCTTTATTAATTGTTTTGTTTTTTATTGTGTTTGATATTATTCGTTTCTTTTTGTCTTTTTAAGTTATTTATATTTTTTTCTTTTTTTTTTTTAATCCCTTGATTTCCATTCTTATGTATTTGACATTGCTATTTTACTGCATGTGACGAAATAGGTAATTATAACTCTTATAATTTATTAAATGATTATGGGTATAATTTTGACTATTTATGATAGAATCTTCGCATTGTGTTTTTTTAGCATACGCTAACTCTACGCGTTATATCAGGCCCATTTCGAGCTTATCATGCAAAATGTGCGTGATCTTGTCCAAACTCAGTGTCATCCGCAGAGTTCTCACTGTGCACCTAGGTTCTGACATCTTTGTTTCCCTTCGGTTTCTTTACTTAGTTATACAGTTAGGCGACGTATATGAGATATAAATAATATAACTAGAATGATTAAGTAATGCATTGATCCGAGCTTAGCTCAATGAACCTAATCGTGGCTTTGAGGCGTAGATGTGGATGGGCTGAGGTAGATACATAAGAGATATCCTGACTAAGTATCCGAATTGATCGCTCGCTAGCGGAAATATCTTAGTGATGAATTTGACTGATCATAAGGTGTAGATATAAGCTGTGTATAAGAAGTCAGTACTGTCCTTCTTAGGATTAAATTGACCTGGTCTGGATATTAGTGATTTTCGGGTTTAATATGTTGAGTCTATAATCATTAAATTTATCACAGAGTCCTGTTATGCGTAGATTGACTATCATTTGTTTGATTATCATTACCATATTAAAGTTTTTGAAGTTCAATTCTCTTGACCTTCCATCATTCCAACCATTATCCAATCTTTGCCAGTATTTTTATATTTTCTTCATGAGAACTAATAAATATAAATGAGCATCTAATAATTCAAGCAGTATTAACTGAATGGTCCATTTGGAAATTAAAATATATGTAGTGTACCTAGCAAATATAATAAAGCACAATCACAGCACGCACAGCACACACCTTACACTGGCAGGCGTACGCGACACCACTGGTACGCACCTAGTTTTCCGCAACACTATGTTGCGCACCGCCACTAACCGCGCCAGTCCACACCACACACACACAACATCACCATCACGCACTACCACACACAACACAACGACACCCACAACACACATCTACTACACACACAACCACACACCACACACACACTACAACACACCACACACGCCACGCACACATCTGTATCAAAATAAAATCCAAGATAATAGTTCGGATCAAAATAAAATGTGTCCGTACCTGAACATGATAAAGTGGAAGTCAAATCTCACGCTTTTATCTGAACTTCACACCATATCCTAGGCTTCGCAGTGGCATGGTTAGTCAATGATAGTCTGATGAAGGTCTATTACTATTTTCCTCTCTCTGTATTGTCTTTTCTTTTTCTCTCCTCTCCATCTTTTATCCGTATCCTATTCTCTTCTCCTCTTGTCTCTTCTCTTTCGCATTTCTTTTCTCTTTCTCTTTCTTTCTTTCTCTTCTCCTTTCTCTTCTCTTTCTCTTTCTCCTTTCTCTTTCTCTTCTCTCTCTCTCTCTCTCTCTCTCTCTCTCTCTCTTTCTCTCTTTTCTCTCTCGTTTCTCTCTTGCTCTCTCTCGTCTCTTCTCTCTCTGCTTCTCTCTCTCTCTCTCTCTCTCTCTCTCTACTCTTCTCCTATAATATACTATATATATGTTATATATATATATATATATTTACTCACTACTATATATACAATAGTCTATTCCCTCCTCTCCCTCCCTCTCCCCCTCCCTCCCCTGCCTCTCAGTCTCTCTCTCTCTCTGTGTTCCATCTATCTTTCATTTCTCCCGTTCGTTTTCTCTCTTTATAGATATCTCCGCCCACCCTCTTCCTTTCTCTCCAAACTTGCATCAACACGGCTTTCTTGGTTCCTACCTCCTTTTTATAGCTATCTATCAGTCTTCTCTCTTCCTGTGTCTTTGTTCTCTCTCCCTCGCTTATGCCTCTTTTTTTTTACTTCTCCTTTCATGCCCTCTCCTCATACTACATTATCAGAATATGTTCAGCTCTGTTGCATTTTCAAATATCTGTTTGTAGTCAATCCCATCCCAGGCTTATTCTTGCCCGGATGCCGAGTATACCATGAGATCGGATGAAGCTCTCTCTTACTTTTCCATACGTATCTGTATTACCCTTTCATGATATCTTTTTTTTTCATTAGTTTCTATTGTTTATCGTCTTCGTTTCCTTCACTCCTTCCTTTTGCATCTCTCCCCTGCAAACTTTTTTTTCCTGTGTGATGTGATTCTCGGGTGTAGTTCGGTATAGAACCCCATTTACATCAATTTATTCTGCATTTCATTCCTCTTTAACATCAGTTATTGATATGAAATCTATATCTACATTTTTGTTTACATTTGTAATTACACTTCTCCCTATAAGGTATTGTTGATCCATTTATATGCTCATGCAGAAGTCCCCATAGATTTCAGTAAATATATTTTAACATATCTCAGACGTATTAATTATTATTATTATTATAATTATTTACTTTCCTTTCAATTCTCTAATACATATTCTTTTTTCCGTAGCCTTTGTACATTCATGTGTTATGTATTTAGTAACCAAACACAACACACATACACACAAGGCTGATTTCATCATGTCTGCTTCTGTGTACGCATCTTGCCTCAATGGATGTACAAGACAAGGATGAATACCATGAATGATTGATTTCATCTTCTGACACATCTTGAAAACTTATTCACAAATCTACATTCAAAAATCCGATCGTCTCCTCGCATCTCTCTCTCTCTCTCTCTCTCTCTCTCTCTCTCTCTCTACTCCCTTCTCTCTCTTCTACTACATCTCTCTCTCTCTTCTCTTCTAAATAGTACATAATAATATATTATATAGGTTTATAAGGTAATAAGCTAGCCTGATATGTTATTATATATATTTAAAGTAATATAATATATATATTAGTATATATAAAGTAAATATATTGCGTACCCAATAATAAATCATATGCAGAGTAGTATCTTAGTATATATATATTAGTACTACCATAATAGTATCTTATTTGTTAGTAATAGTATAATTATATCATGTCATTGTTTTCTTCTATATATTATATAGTATATATAGTATTATTCTCCTGAGGCTATATATACATTGTATATAATACAGTATATATATTATATATGTTAGCATATATATATGATACATTATATACTATTATAGTGATGTGTAGCTATTATAATTAATTAATATACAGGGTATATATATAATATTATTATATATTATAGTATGTATAGGGGGTATATATTATAATAATATATATGATTATATATATTAGTATTGTATGTTATAGTATATATATATGTAGGTGATGCACACACACGCTAATGTGTGTTGTGTTGAATAAAAAGGGTCTATTTAAGTATATGTCTACCCATCTTTATGTTTTGAATGAATTAATCATTCCTGTCGTTACCAATTTATTTTTTCATTACCATCTCAAGTCGATAACAAGTACGGGTGATCTCCTCTCCACCTCTCTCTCTCTTCTTCTTTTTCTCCTTTCAATCAGCAGTCCAAATGCAACTCGTGTATCAATTGCTAGGATTCCCTCCCCGATATCTCATATGGCTGGTCGGATATGCTGCATAACTGCGTCTTTTTTTTTCTCCTCCCTTTTCTCTTCCCCCCTTTCTTGTTCAACTTCCAATTTTCTCATTTCGTCTTCTGATTATTAGTGATTATTTACATCTTCTGTATATCCTCGTGGAGGTTCGACAGTCCGTTGTTTTCAGCTGTTATATCAGGTTTGTTTTGATGCTTAAAGGATTGATTTTTCCTGTTGTTTTTGTTGTGATATCGATCATCGTAAGAAATTGAATCACTTTCTGTAAATTTGTCCTATTTAATCTATTTCCTTTTCTGTCATTTCTTCTTCCCTTGTTCCCCTTTGTAGTTTGTTTGATCTCTGGATTTCCCTTCCTTTAACGATTTACATTCTTATCACCGACTTTCCATATTATCTTCCGTTTCGAATCTCATCTTTTCTATTAATCATTCCATCCTCTATTTGTTTTCGTGTCTCCCCTATACGTTCGATTTCCTTCGTTCCTTATATTTTGTTACTATTGTATCCCATATTCCATCTTCGCAATCACAGTCTTTTCATCTATCTTGCCTTTAATTCCCTTTAGTAATTCTCTCTTTCTAAGCGTCACCTTTCCCCTTTCCCTCGTATTTTCATTCATTCTTTCTCACTTCCGATCCTTCTCCTTTCCTCTTCCCCTTCTCGGCCCCTCTCCCCTTCCCCCTCTTCCTCGCCTTCCCCTCTCGGCCTGTTCTGCCTCTCGCCTCTATTCACTCCCTCTCCCCTCTCGCCCTCTTCCCCTCTCCCTCTTTCACTCCCTCTCCCTCTCGCTCTCCCCTCTCCTCTTCACTCCCTCTCCCTCTCGCCCCCCTCATACCCCTCTCCCTCTTCACTCCCTCTCCCTCTCGCCCTCTCCCTACTCCCATCTTCACTCCCTCTCCCCTCTCGCCCTCCCCTCTCCTCTTCACTTCCCTTCCCCTCTCGCCCTCTCCCCCTCTCCCTCTTCACTCCCCCTCTCCCCTCCCCTCTCCCCTTCTTCACTCTAACTCCCCCCCCTCTCGGCCCTCTCCCCCTTCCCCTTCGTCCCTCTCCCCTTCGGCCCTCTCGCCTCTCCCCTTCCCCTCTTCACTCCCTCTCCCTCTCCCTGGCTTCACTCCCTCTCCCCTCTCGGCTTCCTCGGCCCTCTCCCCTCTCCCCTCTTCACTCCCTTCTCCCCCTTCTCGGCCCTCTTCCCTCTCCCTCTTCACTCCCTCTCCCCTCTCGGCCCTCTCCCCTCTCCCTCTTCACTCCCTCTTCCCTCGACCCTCTCCCTCTCCCTCTTCACTCCTCTCTCCCCTCTCCCCCTCTCCCCTCTCCCTCTTCACTCCTCTCCCTCATCCCTTCCGTTAATGTTACGGATAACTGAGGCTTTGATCTAAGGTGGGCAGATTGGGCGTCAGATATTGTACCTTCATCAGAAACACGTATTTATGATTGCCGTGTTGTTGGTCTGTCCGTACCTTTGGCCTTCTGTGCGGACCGCTCTTATATTGATTTCGCAAGCAGGGAGGATTTGGCAGACATGATGCTTCTGAGGGAAAGGCATACACACACGTAAAGACAGACAAGTACGTACATAGACTCTCTCTTTCTCTTGCTTTCTTTGTCTCTTTCATTCTTTTTGTCACTGTCTCTCTTTCTCTCTCTGCATCTCTGATACTGTCTCTCCTCTCTCTCTCTCTCTCTCTCTCTCTCTCTCTCTCTCTTCTCTCTCTCTCTCTCTCTCTCTCTCTCTCTCTCTCTCTCTCTCTCTCTCTCTCTTCTCTCTCTCTCTCTCTCTATACTATATCTATATATATCTGTCTATATATATGTGTGTGTGTGGCTGTATGTATGTGTGTATACATACTTGCGTGTATGTAAGTGCGTCTACAACAATTCGTCTGCATCCGCAACCTCTATCCCGCTCCCCTCCTCTATGACCCCCACCCCACCCCCACCCAATACCAGCGAGGGTGATGTATTGCAAGGTAGTGATGGTTAATGTTTATTGATCAGCATGCCACAGGTCCCGGATGCTGTGCCGTGGGTAGGGGCCGGGGGAGGGGGAGGTAGGGCTGGGGAGGGGGGGAGCGGGGGAAGGAGAGGCGGGCATGGGGGGGGCAGGGAGGCGGGGGAAGGAAAGGTGGGGCATGGAGGGGGAGGCCAGGGAGCGGAAGGAAGGGGACGGGGGAGGGGAATGTGGGAGGAACTGTGTAATGCTGCTGCTGCCGCTCTAAGATTAAGGTAATGGTAGGGGTCGGTGGTGGGGGTTGGATCATGGGGGGGGGGGGGGGAAGGGTCTCAGTAGAGTGGAGGAAGGGCTCGGGAGGAGAGGAGGAAGGAGAGGAGGAAGAGGAGGAGGAGGAGGAGGAGGAGGGGGGCGCTTTCCTTCCATCGGTTTATTGATATCTCTAGAACTTGAAGTGTTTGTTTGTTTACCGGCGTATGTGCTAGTTTGAGCATTTTGCAACATAGTCTGGCCTGGCATAGGCGCGCTGGTGTAATCATATATAATGTACCCACATACATGTATGTATTTAAAGCTATATCATTATGTCCTAACTAGTTATTTTACATCTACATCCACTTACTTTTTCTATCTCTCTTCACATACACCTCCCCACACACATATTTATATGTTGTAGGTGTATGTGTGTGTGTGTACAATTTCTCTCTCTCTCTCTCTCTCTCTCTCTCTCTCTCTCTCTCTCTCTCTCTCTCTCTCTCTCTCTCTCTCTCTCCTCTCTCTCTCTCTCTCTCTATATATATATATATATAATATATATATATATATATATATATATATATATAATATATATATATAATATATATATATATATATGTGTGTGTGTGTGTGTGTGTGTGTGTGTGTGTGTGTGTGTGTGTGTGTGTGTGTGTGTGTGTGTGTGTGTGTGTGTGTGTGTGTGTGTGTGTGTGTGTGTGTGTGTGTGTGTGTGTGTGTGTGTGTGGTGTGTGTGTGTGTGTGTTTGTGTTTGTGTGTTTGTGCATGTTGTTTTATATATGTAAATATGTATACATACATACATATATATGCATATATATGAATATATGTATGTGTTTGTATATACATATATACAATCATATATACGTATATATATATGATTGTATATGTATGTATATATGTATATATGTATATTATACGTATATATGCATATATGCATATATATATATATATATATATATATATATATATATATATATATATATATAAAATATATATATATA
>NW_020868973.1:35000-37500 GCF_003789085.1 Penaeus vannamei
TCTGTGAGCGCGAGTGGCTTTTTGTGGGTACCCCTTTCAGTTTAATCGCTGGCTCCCATAGGAAGAGATCTTATTGAAGGTGCAGAAGGAATTAATCTGGAACCCAGCATACTGGCCATGGGAATGAGAGCATAGGACCAACGAATCTGTTATGCTATTGGTGATTCCTTACATCGCATATTTTATGATATTTGTGTCAACGTTTCCTAGATAAAATAATTTCTATAAGAGTAAAGGATTCTGAAATGAAATAAATAAAAGTCAGATCATTATTTTTTTATAAATAAGTGGTTCAACAATTTCTAAAATGATGTTTTTTTCTTTACATTCATCTGTCTATCTACCTATCTCTCATACATATACACATAGGCATAAGTATTTGTATAGATAGATAATCAGAAAGATGGATAACCAGAGAGGTGAATAGAGAAAAAAGAAACTGTACCCATTTTTCCTTTTTTTTCATCTCTTTTTTTTTTTTAGATCGGTGTCATTCTCTTTTGAAGGGCTGTTGTCCCCTTTCTAACCCTTCCCGCAATCTTATAGCCTCTCCCACACCTTTAAATATTCTTTCCTGGCCCTTAAAGTATCCCTTTCCCCTCCCTTAGCCCCCCCCCCCTTTCAGCTGCCATCAGCATTTTTCCATTTCCTTAACTTTGCACTTTTACCGCTTTATCTGATTTATTTGGCTTTCCATTTGACACATCCTTCGCTCTTTGGTCACCTTGTAGTGTTTTTATTGCATATTTCTCATCTCTTTTTCTGGCGTTATTAGATATCGCTCATTTGTCACTCGAAATTTTTGCCCTGTCTTATTTTGCTCGTCCTGGGTGTGTTCCATGGCCTGTGATATCGGTCTGAACTCTCTGTTTTGCCCCCGTCTTTCTTTCGTTGTCTCTCTCTCTCTCTCTCGCTCTCTTTCTCTCTTTCTTTCTTTCTCTCGCTCTCTCTCTCTCTCTCTCTCTTTCCTTCTTTCTCTTTCTTTTCTTCTTTTCTTTCTTTCCTTTCTTTCTTCTTCTCTCTTCTCTTTCTTTCTTTCTTTCTTTCTTTCTTTCTTTCTTTCTTTCTCTCTCTCTCTCTTCTCTTCTCTCTCTCTCTCTCTCTCTCTCTCTCTCTCTCTCTCTCTCTCTCTCTCTCTCTCTCTCTCTCTCTCTCCTCTCTCTCTCTCTCTCTCTCTCTCTCTCTCTCTCTCTCTCTCTCTCTCTCTCTCCTCTCTCTCTCTCTCTATTTTCCCTACCACCTACCTCGCTTCCTCCTACACCTTCACCCAGTCTAACCTCTTTTCTCCTTTCACTCCAAATCATCCTCCCTCTCCTTCCTCCCCCAATCCTCCTCTCGTTTCTCCCCACATCCACCTCCTCCGCACACTCACCTCTCCCTCCACTCCACATCTTTAACTCCCTCTTATCCACATCCGCACACTCCTCCCTCCCTTCCTCCATCTCCTCCCTCCTCCCACACCCTCCCCTCCCTTCCTCCTCCCCACATCCTCCCTTCCCTCCTCCCACGCCTTCCCCTCCCTCTTCCCCACTCCTTCCCTCCCTCCTCCCCACATCCTCCCTCCCTCCTCCCCACATCCTCCTCCCTCCCCACCCTCCCCACATCCTCCCTTCCCTCTCCCCACACCCTCCCCTCCCTCCTCCCCACATCCTCCCCTCCCTCCCCCAACCACCACACACGCACATACACTCAACGTAACGACAACACGACCCTCTCGCCAGGTCGTCCCTTACGACTCGCGACACATATTCTTTGAAAGGTTTCTCGTACAGGGTTGTATTGTGGCAACACTGATTCCTGTCAGCAAGCCCGAGATTGAATTACTTCGACAGATTTGCCTGCATCATTCAGCACCTGTGTGTGTGTGTGCGTGTGCGTTGTGTGTGTTTGTGTGTGTGTGTGTGCGTGGTGTGAACGTGTTTGGTGTGTTTTGCATGTGTGTTTTACGTGTATTGTGTGTGTTTACGTGTTTATGTGTGTGTGTTTTGTGCGTTGTTCTTTATGCATGTGTGTGTGTGTGTATGTTTGTGCGTTGTGGTCTTTATGCATGTGTGTGTGTGTGCGTGTGTGTCTGCCTTTCTGTGTCTGTGTCTTCCTGTTTATTTGTTAAAAGGTGTTTATATATATATATTTTTTATGTCTATTCCGGTGTGTATATGCAAATTGCAAATCCATTTCGATGCCTGTACGATTCTTTGCATTCTTTCAAGTATATGCATTTCTACGTCTTTCTAATTCCATGTACTCCATAATTTGATTAATGGACGTACTGAAATATGTATATGACTGCATACATAATTGTCATCGTACACGTGTACGTATCGCAAATATTTCACCAATATTTCCTTTCCTCTTGTTCCTTTTTCTTATTGACTTCTATCCTCTTTTTTTTCCATCTTTTCTGATTTTTTTTTTCCCCTCTCCTTCTCTTCCTCGTTTATTTGTTCCCTTTTTTCTACTATTCTATTCGTCCGATTGTTCCCCGTTTTTTAACTCCTCT
>NW_020868973.1:47500-50000 GCF_003789085.1 Penaeus vannamei
CTACCACTCCCTAATACTCCCTACCACTCTCTACTACCTTTTCCCTAAATACTCTCCCCCCCCCCTTACCACCTCCCCCCCCCCACCACTTTCTCCACCACCCCTACCCACCTTCCCCCCTTCTACCACCTTCTCTCCCCACCCCTCAACCACCTTTTTCCCCCTATACCACCTTCCCCCCCCACCCCCCCCCTCTACCACCATCCCCCCCCCCCTATCACCTTTTTCCCCCCTATACCACCTTCCCCCACCTACCACCTTTCTCCCCCCCCCCCTCTACCACCTTCTCCCCCCCTCTATCACCTTCTCCCCCCCTACCACCCACCCCACCCCCCTCCATCCATATCCTGATAAACTAAGCATGGAATTCTCCTGCTCTCTTCCCGGTGGCTCAGTAAGGTGGCTCACCCCAGGTCCCTAACAGGTGATTAGGGGGCGCTCCAATCCCTTGACACCTTTTGGACTAGATCAATAAGTGGTTTGGGGTTTATTGAATGAATTTATTGTACTTTCTTGTTTTTTCTTTTTCCTTTTCTTCTTCTTCCTCCTCTTTTTCTTCTTTTTCTTTTTCTTTTTCCTCCTCTTCTTATTCTTATTTGTTTTTTTTCTTCTTTTCATCTCTTCTTTTCTCTTTCTTTTTCCTCCTCTTCTTATTCTTATTCTTATTTCTTCTTCTTCTTCTTCTTCTTCTTCTCCTTTGTCTTTTCTTATTTTTTTTCCGATGGAATCTCAGGAGGACTTGTTCGGGTAGCTTAGCCTATAAAAAAAAAGCAGAATCATTAACAAAATCACCTGAGGGTGTAAGTTGCATTACAAGGTTGGTTGTTTTAAGGTGATTGCCGATTTTTAGCAAAATTCTTTGGGATTATACATTCACATAATCTCAAAAAAGCAAAGCAAGCAAAGAAACAAACAAACAAAAACAGTTGTATGTGCGTGATTTATACCTCTTCTTTTTCTGTTTTTTTATTTTGCTTTATTT
This sequence comes from Penaeus vannamei, assembly GCF_003789085.1. Classification (NCBI taxonomy): domain Eukaryota; kingdom Metazoa; phylum Arthropoda; class Malacostraca; order Decapoda; family Penaeidae; genus Penaeus; species Penaeus vannamei. Next base: position 48,483 of record NW_020868973.1, read on the forward strand.
ACATATTTAAAGTATTTCATTATCGTAATGAAGATTGGTTAAATCAACAAAGCTATAGAAAATAGAAATGTAATATATAATGTTTATTTTGTAAAATAAGAAATGAGAAATAGAAAAAAGTAATGCAAGGGATACATTATGTAAGGCTCATCGAAAGAGCATAATGATAATGATTCTGATAATGTAATTAGTAATAATTTAATGATAATATCAAGAAAAAACTCAGAAGAATAAGCACAATATTTTTAATGATAGAAGTAATGACGTATGATAATCATAACGAATATAGTAAAACAGCAAGAATAATCACAACGATAATAAAACTTGTAAAATAACTGCATGATGGTTATCATTACTCTAAGAACAAATATGATGACAATAAAAAAAAAAAAAAAATGACAGACTATAATGACACCCACAATAAAATTGAATCTCAAACACATACCTTATAAACAATAATCCAATAGAATCCTTACATACCAGTAAACATATAAACCTCACTTACCAGATACAGCAAATAACAGAAAAGACGAAGAACAAACCCAAACATGCAAACAAAAACAAACGAAGAATGTACCCGAGACCTCCCTGTCCACCCCGCCGTCGTCTTGGCCCTAATTCGCACGCGGTCGAATCAAGAAATCATCAAGAAAGTCGAAGAAACTGGCGAAGTGATCTTGGAGACGTCGAGGCCCTGGAATGTTGATGTCGACGCCCAGGAGGGGAACCCGAAGCTTTGGCGTCTCGCTTGGCCGTCTCTGGGAAGGGCGAAGAGGTTGATAAATATAGGAGAGGGGGGTGGATGGGGAGGAGAGAGGGAGAGGGAGGGAGGGAGGAGAGGAGGAGGAGGAGGGAGAGGGAGGGAGATAGGGAGATAGGGAGGGGAGAGGGAGAGAGAGAGGAGGGAGAGAGGGAGAGGAGAAAGGAGAAAGGAGAAGAAGATAAAAGACAGAAAGAAAGAAAGAAAAAAAGAGTAAAGAGAGAGCGAAGGTGTCTGGGGTAGGGCGTGTTTGTGGGTTGGCGTGATCGCTGTGTATTCGGTGGTTTAATTTTCCTGCGTTTTCGGTGGGTGGGGCTCCATTTCGTGCATTTTTAGGAGGGAGGTTTCAATGCCTAAGTCTTGGTGGGATCCTACTAGATGGAGTTCGGGAGGAGAGGGTGTGTGTGTTTAAGGATGTGTAGGTTTTTATGTTGTATGTTTGTATGTATGTTGAGTTAGGGTTGTACTTTGTAGCTGTGTAATGTTTATATATGGATATTTCAGGTCCTAAATTAATATATTGATCTAGGTAAATACGTTTGCGTTTTTTATGAATAGCTTCTTTCTAAGTGGACTTGTATTCGTTCGCCGAAATACGTCCAATATTAATCTAGCTATTTTTTTTTTTTTTTTATAGCTTTAAATCTAACTTGTATTTGTTCTCCAAAGTGGTTGTGTATATCTGCGTGTCCTGATGGCCACATATGCAGAATGTTTATCTATTTGGGTATAATGCATCCGTGTGTGTGGGTTTTATC
>NW_020868973.1:55000-57500 GCF_003789085.1 Penaeus vannamei
TAATTTTCATAATTTTCCTCTCTTACATTTAACTGTAATAAATGATCCTATTCTCAACCTATTCCTTAATACCACTAGAACTGTCACCTATGAATAATTCCATTGCTCTGCCCACAGGCCATTGAAATAACTTAATAAATAACAAAAAATTTTCCTAACAACAAAGCATCGTGGTGTGTTGTTTTCACTACATTTTCTCAACCTTTTCTTATCTCTATGTTTGGAGCAGAAGCCAAGATTCCTTTAAATTATTACAATACAAAACATAAACATTTACAATTGTATTAATTCACCCATCAAGCATTACAACCTCGAATATCCAAGCAAAACACGATTTTTAATACCAGTACTTAACATACCTGTTTTGGGGTCAGAAGCCAACCAACTTATTGATTTCCCTAATTTGAACTGTTAATATTTTAACTAACCAACCATTTATAATTGATAGTTAAAATCTAATCTATTTGATATATAACTAAATATCGCCATATTGTTTTTGCCTTTTAAAAGATATAAACAAACGTTTCAATGGAGTCATACATCTTTACAATTAGAACCAACGCATCTTTTGTGTCCAATGAATACCGTCTCAACTGATATATATATATATATATATATATATATATATATATATATATATATATATATTATATATACATACAAAGAGAAGAGAGAGAGAGAGAGAAGAGATTATAATATATGTGTGTGCGGTTACACACACACACACACACACACACACACACACACACACACACACACACACACACACACACACACACACACACACACACACACACATATACACAATACATATATATATATGTTGATGTCTGTGTGTGTGTGTGTGTGTCTCATGTCTGCGTTTACATATGCTCCATATGTTCCAACACGCACATGCATCGAGACTTCTCTGCCTCTCGCTTGACGAAGGAAAGACGAAATATAAACCGAGAAGAAAATACCCCCTCCCTCTCTTCCCTCCCCCCCCTCCCGCTCCCGCCCCCCTCCTCGCCGTATCGGATATCACAGCCCGAGGGCGCTTCATAATCTCTGCAATCTCTCTATAATACCTGAGCCTCCGTCTATATTACGGGGGAGACTTTCCTGAGAGAGAATCCACAAGGAGCTATGCGACACCGTAGCGCACAGTCGGGAATCCCTGGTTAGGCATATGGCAAGAAGAGCCGTATGGTGACTCCTGTAGTTGCTCTGGCTTGCGGGGAATCCGGGCGGTTGAACTCCCTGGCAAGGAGGATGTCAGTATCCTGGAAGATGCTGTATACAAGGAGGCGAGGTTGGGTGGATGAGGGAGGGGTGAGGTGGGGTTATGGGGTGGCGTGGATAAGGGAGGGTGGTGGGGTTATGGGGTGGGTGGATGAGGGGGGTCAGGGGTGTGTGGGATAAGGGGGGTGAGGTGTGGGGGTTATGGGGGTGGCGTGGATGGAGGGAAGGGGTCAGGGGTGTGTGGATAAGGTGGATGGGGTGGGGATGGGGGTCTAGGGGGTGTGTGGATCAGGGGAGGGGTGTGTGGATAAAGGGTTGATGGGGGTGGCGTGGATAGGAAGGGGTCAGGGTGTGTGTAGATAAGGGAGGGATGAGGTGGGGTTATGGGGTGGCGTGGATGAGGGAGGGGGGTGTGGGTATGTGGGGTGGGGGTCAGGTGGGATGGGGGTGGCATGAGGGGGGGTTGGGAGTCAGGGGGTTACGAGAGGGGTGGATGAGGTGGGAACTTTGGGTTAGCTTGGATGAGGAAGGGGCCAGGGAGAGAAGATGAGGTGGGATAAATGACAATAGAATCTAGGATGAAATGGATAAAGCAGGTAGGGATAGAGTGGATGATGTAGGTGAAAGCTGGAGGCAGGGTGTATGAGGTAAGGTTAGGGCAAGTCAGATGACAAGAGTTGTAGTATGAATACCTTTGACGTCTTTCCTGTTTGTGCTGAAAATTCGTCATGTCACTGGAGGCATACACAAGCTTGTTGATGTTGCCTTTTCCCTTTTCCTCACTTTACATTTCTGATTCTTTCTCTCTCGTTGATGCCTTGCCTTTATCCATGCTTTCTTCCTGTCTAATTTTCCTAAACAGATACTATGAATTCTATCTATTTGTTATCTGATTATATACATACCTATTGAATTATCTACTGAATAAAGTATATCCTTACACAGTAGATGAATACATTCTTTCTGAATATTAATTAGATGCATATAATACGGAATGTACTTTTAAAAAATCCTCATATATTTTTTCTTTCTATCCGCAGGTAAGTCCATGGAAATGATAAGAAGCACAATAAGAAGAAGATCCCCCAAAAGAAGAAGAAAAAATAAAACAAAGGTAAAGAAATGACAACAAACGGAGCAACAAGGAGACAACGACCATGTTGAGTGCCGGAGATGAGAAACTAATTGCAAAATAGACTTCAAAGTTGTCTTTTGGTTGAGCTGCGGTTTATTCGTCAAACGTATCTGTCTCCCTGTGTCTATCTTCCTCTTTATC
>NW_020868973.1:72500-75000 GCF_003789085.1 Penaeus vannamei
TGGGAAAGGTGGAGGGGGAAGGTGGAGGGGGGGTGGAGGGGTGGAGGGGGGAAGGGGTCTTTGGAATAGGGAATGGGAAGAAGAGGTAACGGGGGAACAGACACGAAATTGGAATATTAAGATAAGGTAGCAAGATAGATGGGAAAGGTGGAGAAGGGGTGGGGGGGGAAGGGGGAGGGGGGAGGGGGGAGGCTGAAATCTTTGGAATAGGGAAATGGGAAGAAGAGTAACGGGGAGCAGACACGAAAATTGGAATTAAGAACTAAGGTGCAAGATAGATTGGAAAGGTGAGGGGGGGGGGGGGGGGATGAAATTCTTGGAATAGGGAAATGGGAAGAAGAGGTAACGGAGGAACAGACACGAAATTGAATATTAAGAACTAAGGTAGCAAGATAGATGGGAAAGGTGAGGGGGGGGGGGGGGAGGGGGGAATGAAATCTTTGGAATAGGGAAATGGGAAGAAGAGGTAACGGGGGAACAGACACGAAATTGGAATATTAAGAACTAAGGTAGCAAGATAGATAGATAGATAGATAGGATAAACATATTTTAGAATGGAAAGGAGACAAGACAAACAGAGAGACAGACGGATAGACAAAGAAAGAAAGATACAGCCAGATATAGATAAAGATAGACAATAGATGAGTTGATAGATAGACAGATAGGCAGACAGGTAAAAAATTAGACAGAGGGATAGGGTGAAAGAGATATTTTGAAAAAAGGAAAGTCGCGAAACTATAAGAAATAGACACAAAACGGAAACAAAGGAGAAGGACGAGAGCAAATAAAAGTGAATGAATGAGAGAGAGAATAGACCTGCAGCGAGAGGAAACTGAAAAAGGAAATTGAATTAGAGAGAAGAGAGATATAGAGTCAGGCAGAAAACGAAAAAAAAGGTAAATCGAAGGGGAAAAATATGTAAAAGTATTGATGATAGATTTAACTAAAAAAAAAACAATAATAACAACAACAAAAGCAATAACAATAACAACAACAACAACAACAATAATAGCTAGTACTATTGCTGCAACTATTAGTAATCATGATAATGATAATAAGAAGGATAATGATGACAATGATAATGATAATAAAGAGGAGAATTACACTCGTGCTGATAAGGATAATTATAGAAATATTAAGACAATAATCATAAGAATGCAATAATAAAAATATAATGCCGATGACAATGGCAACAATAATAATACAAGAAAATGGTAATGATAATGGTGATAATAATAATTATTGTGATAATGACAGTTATGATAGTAAAAAGTATTGGGTGTTACAATGGGAACAACAGTAATAATGATGATAGTTATAATAATAATAATAATAATGACGATGACGATAAGAATAATGATAATGATAAGGACAATTATATCAATGGTAGAATTTATACTGATAACAACAGGGCATTTGCTAGAGCAAGAACAACACATAATAATAAACGACACTGACAAAAATCCAAAATAAAATATTAAATAAGTCCAATCATAAGAAAATAAATAGAATAAAAAGAACATCATTTATACCTTCAGGAAAAAAAAAATTCGTAGAGCGGAAGAGCGAACGAAAGGCGACGGTGGGGGGGGGGGGGCAGATGGTGAGGGGGTAGGGGGCGGGGGTGAGGGGGGTGGAGGGGGGGTGGGTCTGCGTTCGTTCAGCTACGCCGTTCGCAGACGGAGAGCGAGAGATGAGGCGCTGCAGGAGGCCCATCGGAGGCACTTCCGCTCGCCCTGTGTCCCTCGCCGTCGGATTCTTCATCTTCTATTTCCTGCAGGAGGGTGATTTTTTTTTTTTTTTTTTTTTTTTTTTTTTGTGAGGGGGAGGGGTCCTTCCTTTTCTTCTCTGAGGGGAGTAGGGTTCTGTAAATGGGTTTGGGTTTGTGTGTGTGGTGTGTGTGCGAGTGTTTGTGTGTGTGTATGAGAGAGAGAGAAAGACTGTGACACACACACACAGAGAGAGAGAGAAGAGAGAGAAGAGAGCGAAGAGAGCGAGAGAGCGAGAGAGCGAGAGAGCGAGAGAGCGAGAGAGGCGAGAGAGAGCTAGAGAGCTAGAGAGAGCTAGAGAGAGCTAGAGAGAGCTAGAAGAGAGAGAGAGAGCTAGAGAGAGCTAGAGAGAGCTAGAGAGAGCTAGGAGAGAGCTCTAGAGAAGAGCTAGAGAGAGAGAGAGAGAGAGAGAGAGCTAGAGAGAGCAAGAGAGAGGCTAGAGAGAGAGAGAGCTAGAGAGAGCGAGAGAGCGAGAGAGCGAGATATATATATATATATATATATATATATATATATATATATATATGTATATATATATATATATATATATATATATATATATATATATATATATATATATGTATGTTTTGTATGAATGTACGTATATATATATATGTATGTATATATATATATATATATATATATATATATAATATATATATATATATATATATATATATATATATATATATATATATATATATGTATATATATATATATATATATATATA
>NW_020868973.1:82500-92500 GCF_003789085.1 Penaeus vannamei
TTTTATTAATATCTCATAACATATAATTCTAATTGTCTCCCAGCCCTCCCCCCTCCCTCTCCCCCCTCTCCCCCCCCCCTCCCCCCCCCCTCCCCCCTCCCCCCGCACGTAATAGATCCGGCTCGGGATCTATTTTTTATTTTATATTTTATATTTTATATTTTTATTAATATTCATAACATATAATTCTAATTGTCTCCCAGCCCTTCCCGCCCTCCCCCCTCCCCCCTCTCCCCCCCCCCGCACGTAATAGATCCCGCGCCGGAGACAGACAGACACCTCGAAATACGTTCAGGCGAGCAAGCAGAGACAGAGCACGTACCCCATCACCGGCCAAAGGTTAAGCTATTACCGGCCTTACGACGAGCCTACGTTCCGTGACGCTAACCGCTCGTTAATAAATAGGCGTGATGGATATAATGACGAGAGTGGCGTAAGGGGGCTACGGTCGCCGCTTCCCTGGCCCTTAGTATGGGGAGGACGAAGGGGATGGGAGAGACGAAGGGGGGGGGGAGAGACGAGGGGGGGGGGGGGAGAGAGAGGGGGGGTTGGGGGAGAGAGGAGGGGGGGGGGGAGAGAGGAGGGGGGAGGAGAGAGAGGGGGTGGGAGAGAGAGGAGGGGATGGGAGAGAGAGGAGGGGGTGGGAGAGAGTGGAGAGAGAGGAGGGGGGGTCTGGGGGTGGGATGGGAAGGGAGGAGTTAGAGGAAAAGGAGAAGGAGGATGAGGAGGAGGAGGATGTGAGGAGAGAGAGAGAAAGGTGGGGGGGGGGGGGGGGGGTAGTGGTATTAGGAAGAGGGAGTTTGAGAAGGTAAGTAAAGGGAGGAAGAAAGATAGAAGGGAGCTGGGAGATAATGAAAAAATGGGTGTCGGAAGAGTATAAGTCAAAAAGGAAAAGAAGAGGATGGAAGGGGAAAGGAGGAGACGATGGGGAGGGGAGGGAGAGAAGGATCAGGGAAGGAAGGACGACATGGAGAGTGGGGGGAGAGCAGTGGAAAGCAGATAATGGAAAACAAGGATAATGGTGAAGCAGAGGACAAGAAGGATAGGGGAGTTAGAAGAGGAAGACAGAAAAGATCGGAAGCAAGGGGAGAGGAAATAGTGATCGAGGGTGAAAGAAAAGGAGGCTTAGGAATGAAAAGGGAGAAGAGGAAGAATGGATAAAGATAGAGAGAGAGAGAAAGAAGAAGAAAAAGGAAACCAAAAGTAGATGAGGAAGGAAGGGAAGAAGAGTAGAGGGTAGAGGAGGAAGAGAGAGGAGATCCAGGTTGAGGAGGGAGAGGAGGGAGAGGGACGGGAGAGAGGGGAGAGGCAGAAGAGGGGGAGGGGGGGAGGTGTATTTATGACGGTCTTGAATTATTCAAAGTAGGTTGTGTTCCGTCATAGACAATACGAGTTGAGGGGCAATTTGTGGTTTGTGTGTACTTGGCTCTGTGCGTATGTGTGCGTCTCTGTTGGTACACATGACTATCTATTTCCTTCTCTGTGTTGGTACACATGACTATCTATTTCCTTCTCTGTGTTGGTACACATGACTATCTATTTCCTTCTCTGTATTTGTACGTGAGTGTAAATATACAATATGTATGGACGATGATTATGGTGTACTTGTGTGTAAGTTATAGTGACGTACATCCATATTTGTAGATACAGGATATGTAAGTTCGTGTCACTTTTAGTACACATGTGTATGTCTGTACATGAATGCATCCTCACGCTCGTGTATGTGTAGTGTGTGTGTGTGGTGTGTGTATTTATGTGGATTTATGTGTATCCATACATCTGTGCGCACGCGTCTATAGTACTTACACAAGTACCTACTAAGAAACGTATCAGCGACTGTCTAAGGCAAAAAAAAAGAAGGGGGGTGGGGGGGAGAGATATCAGAGGGTAGGGGGTGGAGGGTAGGGGGGTGGGGGGGGCAAGGGCAGCGGAGAGATGATTAATAGCTTCAACATAATACGGGAAGGAAGATAATTCAGCCCCTCATTCAATCAGATAATAGACGGAATTACTGTCTACTCCTTTGATTATAGGGACAAGAAAGGAGAAGCACTGGCTGCCTGGGGGTGCTCGAGGAGAGAAGACTTTGATTAACAAATGGCTATTGTCTTCAGAGAGAGGAAGAAAGGAGCTTATCTTTTATCTCTGAGGAAGCTCAATTTATCGTTTGTCTCGGTAATGCTAACCATTTCAGTGATTTCTAACGTTACATGACCAAAACACGTCGTTTTTCAGCGACACAAGCATAGAACGAAATGGTAAGAGAATCAAAATGAGACAAAACATCACGATTTTTCGTTTTTTATTTTTTATTTATTTTTTTCTCGTGATTTTGTGGCGATTATCTTCTGTGTGTGTGTGTGTGGTGTGTGTGTGTGTGTGTGTGTGTGTGTGTGTGTGTGTGTGTGTGTGTGTGTGTGTATGCTGTGTGTGTGTGTGTGTGTGTGTGTGGTGTGTGTGTGTGTGTATGTGTGTGTACATACATCATACATACATACATACATAACCACACACACAGCCACACACCACTTTATTGACGCTTGAGGAAGTCAAATAGGATAAGAACACAGCGTTACACCTACGAATTTTTCAATATGAGTAAATGTGAATGATACCTTGTACAGCCGTTTTCTATCTCCTAGCATTATCTAGCATTTTTCCTTACCCTGACAATTTCCTACTCTCCATCTCTCTCTCATCATCCTCTTCTCTCTCGTCTCTCTCCCTCATCTCTCCTCGTCTCCACCTCCTCTCTCTCCACTCTCCTAGCTCAGTCTCCTCTCTCTTCTCCCTCTCACTCTCTCTCCACTCCACTCTTCTCCCTTCATCCTCTCTCATCCTCCTGCCCTGCTACGCTCCTTCCGCCGTTTTGCCCGGCCCGCCTCCCGTGTCCCTACCCCCCTCCACCTCTCTTGCTCCCCGCTGGGTACCCTCGTCTCCCCCTCCTCCTTACTCGCTCTTTCTTTCCCCTCCACACGCCATTCGGCCCCTTTAGGGCCCGGTTGATCCGGGCGGTGTATCCCGCGTTTGGCGCACCGCCCTCCCGTCTCCCGTGGCCTGAGCCGTGGGATCCCCGCTCCACTTCACCTCCGCCCCTTCCCCGGTTTCCCTCCCCCACCCCCCCCCTCCCCCATCCCCCCTCCCCCGCCCTCCCCGCCTCCCCCACACTCTCCCCCCCCCGCACATACACCCCTCTCCCCTCCTCCCCCCGGTTCCTCACCCCTCCACTCCCCCCGCCCCCCCTCCCCTCCCCCCACTCCCTTACCCCCCACCCTCTACTCTCTACTCCCACATCTCTCTTTTTTAACACCGATACAAACAGTCTATCATTCATGTTACTAAGTGAACCCCTCCCCCACTCTCAAGGCCCCCGCCCCCACCCGCTCGCCTTGCTTCGCCGCTCTCTCTCCTCGCACACTCCTCCCTCATCCTCTTTTATCACACGACACGGTTCTTTTCCTCTCCATTATCTCGTACTGCTCTTACGCCATCTTTCCTTGTGCCTGACTCGTACTTTCTGCCCCCTTTTAACCTACTTCTCATCTTATTTTCTACTAAGTATTTTTCCCTATATGTCTGCTCTACTCTGTCTATCATTCTATCCTTATACTACTCTTACTTTTTTCTCATACTGTCTATATGTCAAACCCTAATATTTGTCTGTCTACACTGTCTATCCTAACCTAATCGCTCTTTAAAGCCTTCCTTTCTAACTTCCCTCCGTCCTCGTCCGCCTCCCCCCCTGTTTCTCCTTCTCTTATGTCTTCCCTCCTTGTCCCTCCTTTTCTCTATCTGCCCACTTCTCACTCTCTATCTCCGCGACGCACCACCTTCACCTTCGCTCTGTTTATCCTCTCCTTTCCTACTCTCCTTCCCTCAGACTTCTATTCTTTCCGTTCCCATCTCGCATGTCCTCCCTCCCTCCATACTTCTTCCCCCTCTATAGTCCCCCTCCTCCACCCCCATTCTGCCAATCCCTTCCTCACACAGTCTCATCGTCCCACTTGCCAGCCTCCATTCTTCCATCCTTTCTCTCATCGCCCTCCACCTTCTTCCCTCTACACCCCCACTCTTCCCTCCTCCCTCACTACCCTCTCCCCCCCCCCGCTCCCTTCGCGCTCACACCCCTTAATTTCCTAATTCCAGGCAAGGGTTTTTTCTCAAACTCTATTGTCTCTTCGAGACACACTTGGGTGAGATTTGGAAGTAAACAGGTTAATCTGCCTTCATTATTGCCCTCGTCTTGCTCTTCCTTTCACTCGCGTTCTCAGTGTCTGTCATTTCGGGCGGTGGGGGGTGGGGAGATCTCTACCGTGCTAACCTATTAGCTATTTATTATCTATTGATATCATCCATTCAACGACCGAGTGGAACCCAGCAGCCCCCAACCCTCCATTCTTTCACACAACCACAGCAAGCAGATCTTACCTCAAACCCAATACTACCACTACGCAAACATACACCACCGCAGTATGCTCTTCTCTCTCATCTCTTTATATATATCATATATATAGTATATATTATATATATTATACCCATATGATAGTCTCGCGTGAGCTAGAGTATGTATTTGTATAGTATATATATATATATAGTCGGGGGTGTGGGTGCTTATACTGAATGGTTCTATTTTATTAACTATCTTATATAGTTCATATATTGATATGGTATAATATATATAGTAAGATTATATAGTATAACGCTGAGGAGAGTATATTATATATAGATTAGTATATATATATATTTATTAATAATATATTGATATATAATATTTAGTTTGATGTGTGATATGATAAATAGTATATATATAGGTGATAGGGTATATTATATGTATATCTCGGCGTTGTATGGGTATAAAATATATATATATTACAGATAGGTGTGTATATTATAGTATAGTATATATATATATATAATAATATATATATATGTATGTATATATATATATATGGTATGGAGATATATATATAGAATATATATATATAGTATTATATTTATTATATAAATATATATATATAGTGAGTATTGAAGGGTTATAGGTTTAGCTATAGATTAGTAGTATATAGTATATAATATAAATAATTATAATCAATATATATATTATATATACTATATATTTTGTAGTATTATAATTTGCTGGTCCGTGGTATATGTATTAATTTATGGAGGTTGAATGATAGTAGTGCCAGTAATAGTGGTATTAATAGTGTAGTAGTTTCTATATTATATATATATATAATATATATATATACATTAATAATATAATAATAATAATAATAATAATAATAAAATAATCCTACTGAACTACTAATAGTAGCTGTCTCTTGATACTACTAGTTATATACTGCTTAAACTATTACTGATATTAGCTACTACTACTGCCGCTATCTCCTCCTCCTCCTACTACTACAGCAACTGTACTACTACTATTACCCCCTACCACTATTCAAATATACATCCTACAATAATAATGATCACACATAGTAACCAAAACAATAATCACAATATATAGAACCCTCCCCCCCCCCTTCCTCTAACGACGGTGCAGACGATATGGCGCTAATGAGATCGCCATGAGGAGGATTAGAGTCAAGGAGGAGACAAGGAGGAGGAGTTTCTCAAAAGACGCGACAGACCATCTGGCGCCATCTTCGGGAGCGAATCTCGCAAATGTCTTTTCCGACGAGTGGTTTTGGGTCGGAGAGGACTCGGTGGGTCGGAGGGAGGGAGGGGGAGGGGTGCTTGAGGGGTGAGATCGCGTGGGTTTTGGGGAGGGTGGGTATGCTTTGGTGAGATCCTCGTGGGTTTTGGGAGGGGTGGGTGGTGGGCTCGGGGGTTGGGTTTTGGTGGGGGGAGTGGGTGGGTGTGCTTTGGTGAGATCCGCGTGGGTTTGGGGGAAGGGGGGTGGGTGTGGTTGGGTTGGGGGTTGGAGGTGATTAAGGTTGTTGTTCTTTGAGTGGAATGTCGATGATCTGTCTACATACGTGTTTTTCTTTTCATTTCTCTTTCTGCCTCACACACACGCGCGCGCGCGCGCGTGCGCGCCACACACGCACACGTGCACATCACATATATTTAGAGCTATATTTTTATTACATATATAAGCATAATGTGTACAAAAATACGTAATATGTATATATAGTGTATTTGTATATATATCTATAGCAAAATGTATATAGTATATAATAGTATATATATATGAAATATTCATGTTGTATATATAAAACATAAACATGAATAATGATATGTGAGAAAATTCGACTGACAGAAATAACCCAACGTTGCCGGTTGTGAAAACGTTTTGATGCGATCGTGAACAGGTACAACATTGATCAGACTCGTGCAGAATGCATACCAAGTGAAGTCGAAAAGCTTTACAGGAAATGTTTTACAGTCAGAATCAAGTTAAGGAAAGAAATAAATAAGAACGAAGGAAAGAGAGAGAGTAGAGAGAGAGAAAGAGAGAGGAGGAGAGAGTTAAAGAGAGATAGATGGATAAATAGCAGAGAGAGAAGAGGAGGATTGAAGGAAGTAGGAACAAGCAAAACAAAGAAAATCAGAGAGAGAGAAATAGAGATAGAGAGAGATAGAGAGAGGAGAGTAGAGAGAGAGAGAGAAAGATAGATTATAGAGAGAGAGAGACGAAGAGAGATAGAGAGAGATAGAGAGAGATAGAGAGAGAAAGAAAGAGAAAGAGAGAGATAGAGAGAGGATAGAAGATAGGATAGGAAGAGAGAGAGAGGGAGAAGGGGAGGGGGAGGGGAATAGGAGGCGAGATGGAAGACGGAAAAAAAAGATCCACTCGAATTAAACGATTTTGCGCATGTAAATTTATCAGCGATGGAAATGCGTTGCTCAAAATTCTTCAAAGCCTTTCGGAAAATTTCATAAAGCTTCGGATATTTGCCAAGTAAATATGAGTGAAGCGTTGTTGTAGATTGGGAATATTCATGAAGTAATTTGTGAAGGAAGGAGACTCACTGGCCATGAAAAGAATGATGGATGAAGGAAGATGGAGAAAAGAAAGGGAGAAGGAAAACGCGACAGAGATGGAATAAGTAGGAGGAAGGAATAGAAGAGAAGAGAATACGAAGAATGAGATATGGAAGAAAGGAGGGGGAAGAAAATTGAAGAAGTGGAAGGGAAATCGAAAGAGCCCGAGGAATATGAATGAAGATTAATATTGATGATAAGCGATGCATTCAACAAGGGAGAAAGGAAACAGAAGCAGGAAAAGATGATAAAAACGAATAAAACGAAGAGAAGACACAAAAACATGAAGAAGATGAAAGATAACGGAAGAAACGTAGAAAGAAAAACAAAAGAAGGGGATAGTTGAGAAAGAAGGAGATGAGGGGAACAACACTGTAGGGGGAAGGGGGACAACGTAGCGGCATGATAGGGGTGGGGTGGGGGGGGCAGAAACACAGGAAAAGGGACAGCGCCATGTGATCGGGGTGGGGTGGGGGGGCAGAAAACAGCAGGGGTGGGGGGGGGGGGAGGAAGGCAGGCGTAAGCATTTGCAAGGGTTGGGGGTAGAGAACAGTAACAGCAGAGGGGAAGGAACAGCGGGCCGGAAGAAAGAGGAGAGCAGTAAAGAGGGGGGGGTAAGGGAAACGGCGACAGGAGTGAGGGGGTAGGGAACAGCAATAGCGGATAAAGAGGGGGGAGGGGAGGGTCAGCGAGAGGCTGGGGAAGAGGAGAGGGGAGGGCAGCGGGAGGCTGGGGTTAGAGGGGAGGGGAGAGGGGAGGTCAGCCGAGAGGCCGGGTTAGAGAGGAGAGGGAGAGGAGAGGAAGGGTAGTGGGAGACCGGGAGGGAGGGGAGGGGGAAGGGAAGGGCCGAGGAGACGGGGAGACGGGGAGAGGGAGGGAAAGGGGCGGGGGGGGGGGAAAGGGGGAGAAGGAGAAGGAAGAGGATCAAAAGCTCGGCTCTGTTTTCTAACATAACAAGATGGAGTTTGTAGCAACTCGCTGTGCTAGGCTTACGAATGGGGAGTTGGAGGAGGGCGAAAGGAGGAAATAGAAGGAAAGGAGAAAGATTTCCGGGATAAATTTAGAAGGAAAAAGAGCATCTATTGAACGAAAGTGTTAAGCAGACAGGAAGATAAACCAGGAAACTACCATAAGCATACGCACACGTATACACAGGTGTGCGTGCGTACACGTAGACGTGCACATAGTACAAAATGGACGAAATATTTTCACGGAGAATATGAGGAAAAATGAGCCAGACGCTCAAATTGACTTGGAATAAATGGTCCACAAGATCAAGTATCAAGTTAGAAAGAAGAAGAGGAGGGAAAAGAAAGAAGAAAAAAATGGAAAACACAATGATAAAGAGCAAGAACTGAGAAGGAAGAACAAATGAGGAAAATGTGGATAGAGAAAAAAGAAAAAAAAAGCAAGAAGGTAAAAGAGACGAGATTGGAAAGAATAAAAACAAAAGAAAAAACGTTAATAAAGGAGAACCACAAAGGCATAAATATAGCCATCGATTTTTGCCATCCAATATAAACCTGTTATAATTATTATCTCCATCGCGGTTGCTACCGAACTTAACCTGGAATATCCTCTTGGTTAGATAACGCCAATAACCAAGGCTATAGTGATGATTCTTGTGATGATACAGTGCTAATTTGGACTTAATATAGAAGAACCACAAAGGTATATATATAGCTATCGATTTTTGCCATCCGATATAAACCTGTTATAAATATTACCTCCATTGCGGTTGCTACCGAGGAAAGTAGTAAATAGATTATAATTCTCTGACAATATAACTCACATTCAGACTTATCATGAAATTGGCTATTGTGATGATTATTGTGATGATAGAGTGCTAAATCTGACATGGAGGAAAGCAGTATACAGTTCATAATTCTCTGGCAATATAACCGACATTCAGACTTATTATGAAAATGACAAGGTTATAGTGATGATAGTTGCGATAAGAAAGCAGTATATAATCCATAATTCCCCGACAAAATTACCGCCATTCAAACACAATGAAAATGATAATCCTTGATGTCATTATGAAAATAATTATGGTGAAGATGACGGAGTTGTAGTGATTTTTATGGTGAGTTTGGATGTCATGGAGATAGTGCAAGGGATAGCGAGGATTGAGAGGAGAGAGGGAAGCAGAGGCTATATAAGATCTCCTGTTACGTTTCCTAGGAGCGGGAATCAAGCTGGAAGAGCGTTGAAAAGAGAGTGAGAGAGAGTGAGAGGAGGAGGAGGCGAGAGAGGTGAGAGTGAGAGGGGGAGAGAGAGAGAGGTGAGAGTGAGAGGGGGAGGAGAGAGAGGTGAGAGTGAGAGGGGGAGAGAGAGAGAGAGGTGAGAGTGAGAGGGGGAAGAGAGAGAGAGGTGAGAGTGAGAGAGGAAGAGAGAGGGAAGAAGGAGAGTGGGGAGGGAGAGAGAAACAGAGGGAGAAAGAGAGATAGAGAGAAGAGGGGGGGGGGGTATGGAGGAGGAAGACAAAGACAGGCAGATAGAAAGTTTAACAGATAGAGAGACAGATAGACAAATAGATAGATAGAGCTGTGAGTATTGTTTCTCTTCATAATATGGGAGATTTAGAAGTAAGGGGAATATGAAACGTGGATAATGTAGATTAAGGAAACAGACAGACAGATAAAGCAGATGCAAACATATTCACTTAGAGAGGAATAAAGAGAGAGAGAGTAAGAGAGAGACAAAGGGAGAGATAGAAAGACAAGAGAGGCAGACGAGATATTTACGAGAGAGAGAGAGAGAGAGAGAGAGAGAGAGAGAGAAGAGAGAGAGAAGAGAAGAGAGAAGAAAGAGAAAGAGAAAGAGAAAGAGAAAGAGAGAGAAAGAGAAAGAGAGAGAAAGAGAGAAGAGAAAGAGAAAGAGAAAGAGAAGAGAGAGAGAGAGACAGAGAGAGAGAGAATGCCAAGAGAAAGGGACTCGAATAGTTATTCCAGTTCATATTAATGGGAACTTAATCGCAAATCAATTATCCACGTTCTGGGCAGCC
>NW_020868973.1:97500-100000 GCF_003789085.1 Penaeus vannamei
TGAGAGAAAGAGAGAGTGAGAGAGAGAGAGTGAGAGAAAGAGAAGAGTGAGAGAGAGAGAGTGAGAGAAAGAGAGAGAGAGAAAAGAGAGAGTGAGAGAAAGAGAGAGTGAGAGAAAGAGAGAGTGAGAGAAATAGAGAGTGAGAGAAAGAGAGTGAGAGAAAGAGAGAGTGAGAGAAAGAGAGAGAGAGAAAGAGAGAGAGAGAAAGAGAGAGTGAAGAGAAGAGAGAGTGAGAGAAAGAGAGAGTGAGAGAAAGAGAGAGTGAGAGAAAGAGAGAGTGAGAGAAAGAGAGAGTGAGAGAAAGAGAGAGTGAGAGAAAGAGAGAGTGATGAGAGAAGAGAGAGTGAGGGAGAAAGAGAGAGTGAGAGAGTGAGAGAAGAGAGAAAGAGAAGTGAGAGAAAGAGAGAGAGAGAAAGAGAGAGAGAAGAGAGAGTGAGAGAGAGTGAGAGAAAGAGAGAGTGAGAGAAAGTGAGAGTGAGAGAAAGTGAGAGAGAGAAAAGAGAGAGTAGAGAAAGAGAGGAGTGAGAGAAAGAGAGAGAGAGAGAGAGAGTGAGAGAAAGAGAGAGTGAAGAGAAAGAGAGGAGAGAAAGAGAGAGAGAGAAGAGAGAAGAGTGAGAGAAAGTGAGAGTGAGAGAGTGAGAAGAGAAAGAGAGAGTGAGAGAAAGGGAGAGTGAGAGAGTGAGAGAGTGAGAGTGAGAGTGAGAGTGAGAGTGAGAGTGAGAGTGAGAGTGAGAGTGAGGAGAAAGAGTGAAAGTGAGAGCGAGAGTGAGTGAGTGAGTAGGGGTCACCTTGACTCTCACTCCTTCGGGGCAGTGGCGCCACTTGTCACCCCGAAGCTCAGAGGATTTGCGGCAAAGTCTATGATAAAGTGCTGGATGTGAGCGGGTGTGGGGGAGGCGCGAGGAGAGGGCGGCGGATGGACGTAGCACATTTCGCCGAGTTCCGCGCTACTTTACCACTGCTACGTTCTCTCCTCAACTATCATTACGAGAGGGAGCGTCCGAAATGAGCTCTCTTCGGTCATCTTGAGACCCAGAGATATGTGGATTTATTTGCAACATCACATATGCATTCTTACGACCACACGCGGGCGCTGTCTCCATTATTATTTCATATTTGTTTCGTGCCGGCGGGACCACAGCACCAACAGGCCGGGAGTATAACCCAGTAGCATTTTGATAAACAGCGGCGGACGCAATGATTAATGCATGTGAGAAATGATTGGTCTATTACAGAACAATTTATACCCACCATTCCAAAACGAGGATAATAATAATAAAGATAAAAATGAAAAATAAAAGCCAAAATACTTTCCTCTTTCTGGGAGAGGGATGTGTAGGTAGGGAGAGGGGGGGTGGGTGGGATGAGGGGGATAAATTGGCATTTCAAATTGCTGTTGTGCTTAATTTACCTAGACAGTTTAATTCTGGTCTTGGAACGACGGATTATTAGAATGAAATTCGTTATTTTACATACAGATTGAACTGCAATTGTTAGATTTTAAAACTGAACTCCCGGCTCAAAACTTTTTATAGGGGAGAGGAACGAGGCAGCAGAGGCTAGGAGGGGGACGGGAGGGGAGGAGGGGGGTAGAAGGCGGAGTCGGGGCGGCAAATGATTTAATAGCGTGTGATTCATCATTCTGATATAGATGGACCCCGCGGCGGTAGTATACAGACTCGCACGCACGCACGCACGCAGACACACACGCGCAATTTATCACGTGGCGAAAATTGTCCTCAGGTGTGAAGTTACTTGACATTAATAACATTTTGCATTCACCTTGGGAGAAGTAGAGAGCCTGGATGTGATTTAAGTGTATTCATCCGCAGGTGGAGACGGCTGGGGTGGGGGTAGGGGGGGGGCCGTCGAGGGGTAGGGGGAGGGGTAAGGGTGTGTGGCGTATGTAGAACTAAAGGAGAGATGAATTGATATGAATAAATGGGTGGGACATGCAGAGATAATGAAGAAAGATAATTGGATATGAGTAAGAAGGGGCGGGGCATAAAGACCAGCGTAAAAAAGTGAAAAAATAGGAAAAGGGAAATAAAAGGGAGACCAACGAAATGGGAAATAAAAGAGAGACCAACGCCAACGAATGGGAAATAAAAGAGAGACCAACGAAATTGGAAATAAAAGGGAGAGGAGATCAGCGAAATGGGAAATAAAAGGGAGACCAACGAAATAGAAAATGAAAGAGAGACCAGCGAAATAGGAAAAAAGGTAACGGAAGAGAGTGGAGACAGAGGAATGGTGATAACACGTTTGGAATGTCTTGCTTACTTCTCAAGGTCCTGTCAAGATTCATGCGGTTGCTCTGTCTTCTCGTCCTGCCTCTTTCTCTTTCCTTGGGAATTGTGAGCTTTTTTCGTTCTTTGTTTTCTCCTCCCTCTCCATCTATCTTTCTCTTTCTTTTCTCTCTCTCTTCCTCTCTCTCTCTCTCTCACCTCTCTCTCTCCTCTCACTCTTTCTCTCCCCCTCTCTCTCTCTGTCCTCTCCT
>NW_020868973.1:102500-122500 GCF_003789085.1 Penaeus vannamei
AGACGTCTGAGCTCCCACGCCCATATGTCTATCTCTCTTCTTTATCTTCTGATGTATGTTCCTCTCTTTTGGCGGGGATTTCCTTTGCGTTGTTTGTTTCTCCTTTTTTTGAAGAAGGATTTCAGCATTTTTTGTTTGTTTGTTTGTCTTTTGTTTTTGTTATTGTTTTGTTTTTGTTTCTCGTTTCCTTGTTTGTCTTTTGTTTTTGTTATTGTTTTGTTTTTGTTTTCGTTTCCTTGTTTGTCTTTGTTTTTGTTATTGTTTTGTTTTTGTTTCTTTTTTTTTTTACGTTTTTTAAGAACTTTGTTATGAGGTGGATAGACGTCCTTATATATAATGGCATAAGGAGGAATTTGCAGACGATTAAAGGTCTGTTGCAGTTAGTCGAATGAATTATTGCAACAAATATCTATATCTGCAACTATCTATCTTAAAATTTCTCTTTCTCTCTCTCTCTCTCTCTCTCTCTCTCTCTCTCTCTCTCTCTCTCTCTCTCTCTCTCTCTCTCTCTCTATATATATTATATATATATATATATATATGTGTGTGTGTGTGTGTGTGTGTGTGTGTGTGTGTGTGTGTGTGTGTGGTGTGTGTGTGTGCATTTGTTTTTTGCAGTAAATGTTTCTCTTCATTCTCTGCTTTTGATTCATCAAGATGGCATGTTTAATGTCAGATGTCTCAGAAAATAGACAAATAAAGAATTAGAAGAAAAACCAAAGAATTTTTTAAAAGTATGAATAATGATAATGAGAAGGATAATGATGATAAAATAATAATGATGATGATGATGATGATAATAATAATAGTAATAATGATGACAAATGATAAAATGATAATAGAATAATGATAATAATAATAGTAATAGAATAATGATAATTGTAATAGTAATGATAACGATAGCGATAATGATAATAATAATAATAATGTTATTACGGATAATAATAACAACAAATCTACCATTTCACCGATAAAAAAACACAGCGAAATCTGCGTGATACCAAATAATCACAGACACAATTAGTTTATATCTCAAAGGCAAATATAGTAATGCCTAATCCAGTTTCGTATTACAGGCTTGATCATCACGCCAGACTCCATATTTTGATAGGAATTAGAGTACGATATTAGGTCATAGGATATGATATCAAGTTTATTAAAATATTAGTTCATACGGATTTTTTTGTGATGTTTAGAGAATAATTCTTTAACGGTTTTAGTATTTCATATTTCAGGTTTAGGATTAAAGATTGTCTTATGAAATCTAAGGATAATCCAAATCTAGGACAAGAAGATTAGCAAGGGTAATTATGATGATGATGATGATGATAATAATAAGGATAATGGTAATAACAAGGATAGTATTAAATATATAGTAGTAGCAAGGCAAAAGCAGAAATAATTGTAATAATAATGATAATACTGACTACTATTACAATTATTACGATGGTGATGATGGCAAATAAGAGTAACAATAATAAGAATTAAGAGTTTAATAACGTTAAATGTCATGATCCCTCCCCCCTCCCCTCCCCTACAACATGGAAATAAGATTATTGTTATAGCAATAAGAACGGCTCTAATCATTTTAAGAGCACATATTTAACAGAATCAGTTGATACCAATAGCTAAAAGCGATAGAATATGCCTAAAGAGGGGACTCAAAAATAAATAAATGAACCAAAAGAACAATAATGATGATTAAGATGACGAAAATGCTACCAGTAATAAAGATGATGATGATGATGATTGCAATAATCATGATACTAAAATCAATACAAACGATAAAAATGATAACAATAGCAATACCAACAAGATAACAAAAACAATAAAAAAAACAATAATAACAGAACCAACAATAACAAAAGCAACAATAATACCAATAACAAAAAAAACACAACCACCAATACCAATACCAACAATAACAAAGAAAAAACAATAAGACGCCAATAATGATAAAAAAATAAATAAAACGATGATGACAACCTCCCGTGGCTCCTCCTGGGTCGCTCCCACACCAGACTTGTTGCTACTACGCTGGCTCAAGTGCAACAGTTCCTGGAGCAACAAGTCTTAAGGCTACATGTTGCTGGGGAGAAGGGGGGGGGGGAGGGCAGGGGAAGGGTAGGGTGGGGGGGGAAGGGGACTCTCCTCCACCGCCTTCTTGTCTTCTTTCGCCTTCTTCATGAGTTTCGTTTTTTTATTTTTTTTATTGTTAGTATTTTTCTTATTTGTTATTAGTAGTTTTTTTTCGTTTTTTTCTTTTTCTAAATCTTTCTTTTTTCTTTTTTTTTCTCTCTTCTTTTTTTTTTCTTTCTCCTTTCTTTCAGCTCTCTTCTTCTTCTGCTCTCTTTTCCTCTTTCTTTCTTTTTCCTTCTGGTTTTAGAGTCCTATATTTCTTCTTTCTGTTTTCTTGCTCATCTTTACTCTGCTATCTTTTTCCTTTGTAATCTCTTTTCTTATTTTATACTCTTTTCCATTTTCTCTTTTTCTTTATGATTATGAGAAGTGGAAGAAAGAAGAGAAATAGCGAATAGAGAAAAGGAGAAAGAGGGAGAAGAGAGAAGCTGAAGAAGTGAGAAGATGGAAAACATATAAAGAACGAAGAAAAAAACGAATGGAAAGGAAAAGGTACGAATGAATGGATAGGATAGAATAGAAGAAAAGAAAGAAAAAAAGTGAAAGAAGGCCGAACAATCTAGAGAAAGTAATAAGGAAAGAGAATAAGACATGAAGAAATAAAAGCAAGAGTATTAAAGATGAGAAGTGGAGAAGAAGGAAGAAGAAAATAAGTGTGAAAAGATGATGATGATAAAGAAGAAGAAAATGAAAAAGCCAAAGACGAAGATGGCGATGAAGAAGAGCATAAGAAGAAGACTGGTCAGAGGATAGGGAAAAGAAAATTATATAGAAGACGAAGAAGTGAAGAAGAATGTATAATAAATGAGACGCAAGAGACGGAGGAAAAGGAAAAGAAGAAGAAGAAGACTAAGAAGATGAGAAAAAGGAGAAAGAAACTAAGAAAATTGAAAGACGGAGGCGAAGACAAAGGAAAAAATGAAGGGAAAAACTAAGAAGAAAATGAAAAAAAAAGAAGGCGAAAAAAAGAAAAGGAAAACTAAGAAGCTTAGAAGACAAAGGAGAAGAAAATGAAGAAGGAAAAAACTAAGAAGAAAATGAGAAGAAGAAGAAGAAGGAAAAAAAAACAAGAAGAATAAGAAGACGATAAAAAGAAAAGGAAAACTAAGAAGCGTAGAAGACAAAGGAGAAGAAAATGAAAGAAGAAGAAAATGAAGAAGAAGAAACTAAGAAGAGAAAAGAAGAAGGAAGAAGAAAATGAGAAGAAAGAAGAAGGAAAAAACTAAGAAGAAAATGAGAAAGAAGAAGAAAGAAGAAGAAGGATTTCCTGAATTCTCCCATGAAGATGTAAGGAGGTTAGCGGCGCGGACGTGCCCTGCCTGCCGACGCCAGAGAGTGGCCAGAGTCTCGGACGAATGCGACTCGCTGCTCTCTCTCTCCCCCCCCCTCCTCCTTCTCCTTTCCTCTCCTTCTTCTGTCCTTCCTACTTCTTCTTCTCTCCTTCCTTTCTCTTTCTCTTCTACTTCTCTTCTTCCTTCTTCCTACTTCTTCTTCTCTCCTTCTACTCTTCTTCCCACCTCCTTCCTCCTCTTCTGCTCCTCCTCCCCCTCTCCTCCTTTTTTTCCCCTTCCTCTCTCTCCTTCTCTTCTCCTCCTCTCGTCTGATCTCCTCCTTCTCTTCCTCTCCTGCTCTCCCTCCCTTTCTTCCTCCTTCACCTCCTTTCCCTCCCCTCCTCCATTCCCTGCTCCTCACCATCGCCGTCGCCGCCATTGCCGCACAACAGAAGCTGCCTTTTACGCCTCGCCGTATGTCTCCGGGGCATAATGGTGCCGCCGCCGCCCTCGCCCACCGCCCACCCGCCGCCACCGCCCGCCCTCGCCGCTCACCGCCACCGCCCCCGCCGCCCCTCGCCGCCCATCGCCACCACACGCCGCCGCCATCATGTTCCCGCCATCGCTTCTTGGCAGGAACATGCGCCGCGGATTGGCTGGTCGAGAGGGGAGTAGGGGGTGGAGGGAATGGGGAATGGGGGGGGTAGGAGGGGTGTCTTTGCCGGACGATAGGTGGGAGGAGAGGGAGACGGGGGAGGGGGGGGTAGGGGTTAGGGAGAGGGAGGAGGGATGGGCGAGGGTAGGGGGGTAGGGAGAGGGGGGGGGGAGGGTGGAGGCGGGGGTAGGGAGGATGAGAATGGAGGTATGGTAGAAGAGTGGAGAAACGAGAGGATTGTGAGAAGGAAGGAAGGAAGGAGGTAGAGAAGAGAGGAGAGATAGCAAAGAGGAAAAGAAAGAGATTGAAAAAAAAAGAGAAAAAAGGACCAAATTAGGGGGAGAAGGATAAGTGAGAATATACCCAGAGAGAGTTTAGAGACTAAAGGAAACACAAAGAAAGCAAAAAAAAAAAAGAAAAGAAATAGATGTATTGCGCGACTTGCTCTCAGTGCCTTCTGATCCACGGCCATAAACATACTCCACAATACACTGTTTTTGGGCTCCCACTCTTTCTCCTTCCTTTTAGCACCCCCACTTCCCGTTTCCCCCAGCTCACTCCTCCTCACCCCACCCTCTCCCGATTATCCTTCTTCTTCGATACCACATGGATACTTTCTTACCTCCTCTAACTCGGTATCCATCTTCGATACCCACTTATGCATGTCCTCTCCCTTCCACCTTTCTCTTTCTTATTTTCTTTCTTCAAATCTTCCCTTTAATTCCTTCCAGTCACCTCCTCCTTCTTTCTCTGTTTCCCTTCTTTCCCTTTCCTCCCTCTCCCTCCTCTCGCTTCCTTCCCTCCCCTGCTTACATCCCTCTCTTTTTCCTTAGCTCCATTCCGCTTCACCTTCCACCCCCTGCCCTTCCTCCCCCCCCCTCCTTCCCCCATTTCCTCTCCTGTATTCCTCTACCCCTCTCCCTCCCTCACGTATCCCCTACCCTCCCCTCCCCCCTCACGTATTTCCTACCCTCTCCCCCCCCCTCTCACGTATTCTCCTACCCTCTCCCACCCTCACGTATCCACCTACCCTCCCCTCTACCCCCTCCTGAAAACCCCCACCCACCTCCTTAACACCCCCACCCCTTCCCCACCACCAACACCCACCGACCCCCTTTCTCGCGTCGCCATCTTGCTTACGATATTATTGCACCTGCATTTCCTTCACTCGACACGAAAACCTTTCTTGTCCAGGTAAAAGCGCCTTAAAAGTGGCTGAACTGTTGTGTCGTATCACTCTCCCTCTTTTTACTTCTTTATAATTCTTTTTTTTTCTTTCTTTCTTTCTTTCTTTATTTATTTTTCTTTCTTTCTTTAGACTTTTTTTTATTGTTGTTGTTCTGCTTTCTTCTCTCTCTCTTTCTCTCTCTCTCTTTTTGTCCTTCTAATGCATTTATTCTTTTGTTCACGTGGAATTTGCCTCGTGTTTCTGAATCACAAAATGAAATTGCCACTAAGCTTCAACAACTTACTGTTATTGTTATTGTTATTGTTGCTCTTGGCGTTCCTGGCGTTGCAGTAATTATGCAGATGAGCAAAAAAATCATTCACTTCATTATTGTAGTTAGCGGCATTGCTTTGTTCGTGATCCTTATTATTGTGATTATTCTTTAAGTTCACATAATTAACATTAGCTTTCAATATTATTATTATTATCATCAGTTGCTGGCGTCAGCGTCACCTCAGTTGTCATTATAATTATCGTAGCATATATAATACTGTATTATAACGAATATAACAATCATCATAAAAGCTAATACAACTAGGTTCATAATAGTAGGACACTTGTACTACACACAACACACACAACACACACACACACACACACACATATATATATATATATATATATATAATATATAATATATATTTATATATATATATATATATATATAATATATATATATATATATAAATATAGACAGACAGATAGATATAGATAGATAGATATAGATACACACACACACACACACACACACACACACACACACACACAACACACACACACACACACACACACACACACACACACACACACACACAACACACACACACACACACACACACACACACACACACACACACACACACCACACACACACACACACACACACATACACACACACATACACACATACACACATACACACATACCACACACACACACACACACACACACACACACACACCACACACACACACACACACACACACACACACACACACACACATACATACATATATACACATACATACATATGTATAACATATATGTTCTTCCACACACACACAGTGTGGTGTGTGTGGTGTGTGTGTGTGTGTGTGTGTGTGTGTGTGTGTGTGTGTGTGTGTGTGTGTGTGTGCATGTGCATATAGATAGAGATAGATAGTTTGAACATTGATAGATAGATAGATAGAAATAGATAGATAGGCAGATAGATAGATACAGATAGATAGGTAAATATAATGATATATATATGCATATATATATATATATATATAATATATATAGTATATATATATATATTATATATATATATATAATATATATATATATATGTATATATAATGTGTGTGTCTGAATATAGACTGATAGAGAAGTAGATGGATAGAGAAATATATATGCATCTAGGTGTTTATATAACCAAACATGTGTCCCTTTTCGGTCAGTATGAATAAAAATTACTTCATCCTACACATGGCTGCTTTTATGAAACACGACAACGGGATTTTGATATAAGATTCGATCTGATCGGATATATTGGCTCTTTCGGCTATATCAATTTTATTACATTACGGCTTCTATTTCGTATGTTTAGTACTCTTTCTATATATTTTGCTGCTGTTTATGTTGCTGAATATTTATTGAAACATCAATATTGGCACGTATTTTTTCATTCTTTCTTTCTTCCTTTCTTTGTTTCTTTCGTTTTTTTTTCTTTTTTCTCTTGTTTGCGCTCCATTGCTCGTGTGGGCGTGTGTTCCCGGATGTTTGGTGGCTGTCTATATTGTCTTGATATATCTTTAGCGTGGTTATTTTACTTTCACAAAGAGGATAGGTTTTTTTTTTTTTTTTTTTTTTTACTCCTACGCAGGTAGGGAAGAAGCGAGGAGAAAACAATGAATAGAAAAGATATGTTTTTGATGTATTTGGACTTATGAAGGAAGGAGCAGAAATATGTAGGAAGGCGGATAGTTTGACAGAGATTTGAAAAAGAGATAGATAGATAGATAGGTTTGTGTACATATGCATGTATGTATGATGAAATGTATGAAGAATGAATGAATGTATGTATGTATGTATGTATGTATGTATGTATGTATGTATATATATATATATGTATATATGTATATATGTATATATGTATATATGTATATATGTATGTATGTATGTATGTATGTATGTATGTATGTATGTATGTATGTATGTATGTATGTATGTATGTATGTATGTATGTATGTATGTATGTATGTATGTAATATATATAATATAATATATATATATATATATATATATATATATATATATATATATATATATATATGTAAAAAGGTGGTATAGCTCAGTGGTAGAGCGCTGGCTTTGCAATCGCATGATATATATATATATATATATATATATATATATATATATATATATATATATTATATATATATATATATAATATATATATATATATATATATATATATACTATATAAATCATACATGTATATATACAATACATTATACAATATCGATAGATAAATAGATAGAGAGAAAGAGGCAGACAGGGACAAGGACGCGCACAGACAAAGAGACGCACAGACACACCAGCACACGGACAGAGACGCAGATCCAGAGTGAGAAAGAGAGTCAGTGAAACCCAGCCCGGAGCCGACCAGCCCGGAGCCGACCAGCCGCGCAACCCCGTTCTAAAGAGAGAATCCGACGCTTCAGTGAGAGGAGACGGGGTGGGGGGCGTAAGAGGAGACGTTCTGTAGCTGGCTCGCTGGTTCAAGCAAAAGCGAGTCCAAGAAGGGGAATTAATACGGCTATACAACTTTTCTTTGGGGGTTGCAGATGGATGAAAGGGTTCGCGGACACGGTTCTGGGAGGGAGGCGAACGCTGATGGATATTAAGGCGGAAGGGGGCGTTAGCACTCGCGCTCATTGCCGCGCGCAAAGTGGCCGAGGCTCTCTTGCATGGGTGTTTTTTTCTCTCTCTTTCTTTCTTTCTCTCTGTTTCTCTTGCATGGGTGTGTATGGGTGTTTTTTTTTTCTCTATTTCTTTCTTTCACTCTGTTTCTCTTGCATCGTGTTTTTCTCTATTTCTTCTCTTTCTCTCTGTTTCCTCTTCCATGGGTGTTTTTTTTCTCTCTTCTTATCTTTCTCTCTGTTCTCTGCATGGGTGTTTTTTTCCCCTCTTCTCTCTCTCTGTTTCTTCTCTGTGTGTCTGTCTGTATGCTCTCTCTGTCTGTCTCTCTCTCTCTTCTCTCTCTCTCTCTTCTCTCTCTCTCTCATCTCTCTCTCTCTCTCTCTCTCTCTCTCTCTCTCGATCACACACTCTCTCTCTCTCCTCCATGTTTTGTGTTTGCCTCAGTATTTTCTGTCGTTCTATTTTCCTCTTCGTTTCCTTCCACTTTTAATGTCATTACTACTTTCGCTGCTAGTTTAACACTTCCTCCCACTTCCCTCCTCCCTCCCACCTCCCTCCTCCTTCCTCCTCCCTTCCTCCTCCCTTCCTCTCCCTTCCGTCCCCTTCCTCCTCCCTTTTCTGCTTCATAGATTCCCTATCCCATAAACACTGATAAACGCCCTGCCTGATTTCTTCTTCTTTTTATGTCTCTCCGCCTGAAGTACGAGTCTAAATTCCAGTAGTAACAGGGGTAGTCTTTCTTTTCTCTCTCTCTCTCTCTCTCTCTCTCTCTCTCTCTCTCATTCTCTCTCTCTCTCTCTCTCTCTCTCTCTCTCTCTCTCTCTCTCTCTCTCGTTCTCTTTCTTTCTTTCTCTTTCTCTTTTTCTTCTTTCTTTCTCTATCTCTTTTCTTCGTTCTGGTTCTCGTTCTCGTTTCTCTTTCTCATTCTCTCTCTCTCTGACTCTCTCATCTTCCTCTTTATCATTCTACCATCTCTTCTCCTCTCCTCCTCGCTTTTCACTTTTTTTCTATTTCATTAGTGCCTTCCGATTCCCGTCTTCTCCGCCTCTAGATATATAGCGCTCCACTCTCTCTCGCCCTCCCCTCCCTCCCCCTTTCTCCTCTCCCCCTCCTCCTCCCCTCCCCCTTTCCCCTCCCCTCCTCCCCCCTCGCTCCCCTCTAACTACTCCCTGTTGCCGCACCCTGGACTTACATGCAAATGTATATTCGTTCTTCAGCGCTATCCCTCTTCTCTCCTTTACTCGGGTAATTCTCCTTTCTCATCCTTTCCCTTTGTTTCAGTTCCCCCTTTACCATCCTGTGTGCTTCCTCTATCCGTGCCTTGTCATGCGTTTGTTTTTCCTCCTCTATTCCTCCTGACATTAATATCTTCCATTTCTCCCTATACATGCATTCGTGAATCTCACACACATGCGTGTTCACACATATGTACATACAGACAGAGGGAGAGAGGGGGAGAGAGAGAGAGAGAGAGGGAGAGGGAGAGGGAGAGAGAGAGAAGGGGGAGGGAGAGGGAGAAGGGGGGGAGGGGAGAGGAGGGGGGGGAAGGAGAGGGAGAAGGGGGGGGGAGAGGGAGGAAGGGGGGAGGGAGAGGGAGAAGGGGGGAGGGAGTAGGGGGAGGGAGAGGAAAGGGGGGAGGGAGAGGGAGAAAAAGAGGAAAAGAAAGGGAAAGAGCGAAGAGAAAGAATGACAGAAAGATATGGAGTGCACAGACAACAAAGACAAAGACAGATAGGGACGGACAGACACATACCTAGCATTAATTTGCCAACAGAGAAAACTTATCTCCCTCTTAAACCCCCTCCTCCCTCCTGCTCCACTCCTCATCTCCTTCCTCCTCCTATCATCCTCCCACTCCTCATCCGTCTTCCTCCTCCTCCTCCTCCTTCCCACTCCTCATCTTCCTCTTTCCTCCTCCTCCTCTCCCTCCTCCTCTTCTGCCTCCTCCTCCCACTCCCCTCATCTCCTCCTCTCTCCTACCTCTCTCCTCCTCGCCCTCCTCCTCATCCCTCTCCTTCTCTCATCCCTTCTCCCGCCCCTCTCTCTCTCAACATTCCACACTATCATTTTCTCTCTCTCTCTCTCACTCACTCTCTCTCTCTCTCTCTCTCGTCTCTCTCATCTCTCTCTCTCTCTCTCTTCTCTCTTTCTCTCTCTCTCTCTCTCTCTATCTCTGCTCTCTCTCTCTCTTCTCTCTCTCTCTCTCTCTCTCTCTCTCTTCTCTCTCTCTCTCTCTCTCTCTCTCTCTTCTCTCTCTCCTCTCATCTCCCTCTCTCTCTAATCTCCCATTTCTTTTTTTCCCTTGTCTTTATTGCCGGTTCTTTCCACTCACCGCTTACGTCATCATCAAATGTGGCAATTTTGTGGTAATAGGTTCCCCCCCCCCTTCCTCCTCCCCCCCCAAGTCGTTTTCTTTAATCGGAACATTACGCTGTGCGTTTTGAGAGTCGGCTTTCTACTGTTATTTTCTTATCTCTTTTTTTATGTGTTTCTTTTTCTTCTTCTTCTTCTTCTTTCTCTTCTTCTCTTCTTCTCTTTCTCTGCTGTCCTGTCTGTCTCGTCTCTCTCCTCTCTCTCTCTCTCTCTCTTCTCTCTCTCTCTCTCTCTCTCTCCTCTCTCTCTTCTCTCATCTTCTCTCTTCCTCTCTCTCTCCTCTCTCTCTTTTGTGATAGGTGTTTGTGTGAGTGTTGTTTTATTTCTTTGTTTGTGTGTGGTGTGTGTGTTTGTCTCTTGTTTTTGTTTGTTTGAATTAGTTCTTGTATTATTGGTTGGCTTATTTTGTTTATATGTGTATGTGTTTGTTTACTTGCTTTGTTTTTTGTTTATCATTCTAGCATTTTCCCGATACTTTGTTTATGTTCCGTCTTCTGTTGTTTATTCTTAGCCTTCTACATGTCTTGTTCATCTTACTCGTTTATTTTTGCATCTCTCTCTCTCTCTCTCTCCTCTCTCTCTCTCTCTCTCTCTCTCTCTCTCTCTCCCTCTCTCTCTCTCTCTCTCATCTCTCTCTCCTCTCTCTCTCTCTCTTCTCTCTCTCTTCTCTCTCTTCTCTCTCTCTCTTCTCCTCTTTCTCTCTCTCTCACTCACTCACTCACTCACTCACTCACTCACTCACTCACTCACTCACTCACTCACTCACTCACTCACTCTCCTCTCTCTCTCTCTCTCTCTCTCTCTCTCTCTCTCTCTCTCTCTCTCTCTCTCTCTCTCTCTCT
Organism: Penaeus vannamei; assembly: GCF_003789085.1. Taxonomy (NCBI): domain Eukaryota; kingdom Metazoa; phylum Arthropoda; class Malacostraca; order Decapoda; family Penaeidae; genus Penaeus; species Penaeus vannamei. The sequence goes on from NW_020868973.1 coordinate 113,919, forward strand.
ATATATATATATATATATAATATATATATATATATATATATATATATATATATATTTCTCTTCTTCTCTTTCTCTTTCTCTCACTCTCACATACACACACTCACCCTCTTTCACTCACTCACTCTCTTTTCACTCTCACTTTGTTTCTAAGCTTATCTCTATGTCTGTCTCTATCTCTATCTCTCTATTCTTTTCTCTACCTATATCTTACTCTCAGATCCCATTTCTTTTTCGACCATCTCTCCTTCCATTTCCGTTCATTTCCTTCCTCGTTCCCCATCTCCATATTCCTCTTAATACCTTCCCCACGCCTCTGCTCGCCAATATGGTAATTTCCATCGCTAAGTAAATAGAAGGCATAAAAAAACGAATAACAAAAACTTCTGTTCTTAAAGTTCGGGGACTCAAGTTTTCTTAGAGGGGAGGGGAAGGGGGAGGGGGAGGAGGGGGGATAGTTGTGAGTTGGGGGGGGGGTCGGAGGAGGAGGGAGAGGAGGAGAGGAGGGGAGGAGGGGAAGTGGTAGGTAGGGACGGTAGGGGGGTCGGAGGAGAGGAGGTGGGAGGGAAAGAGGGGAGGTTGATTGAAAGGGGAAGTAAGGAGGGAGAGAAAATGGAAAAAAAGGGAGAGAGAGAGGAAAAAATAAAAGTTTCTCGGGATAGGGGTTAAGTGGATGGGAGATGGGGGTTAATGTGATAATTAAGAGGGAGATGTTAGGGGAAGAGGAAAAAAGATAAAGAATGGTATAGAATTTTTTTAATAGACAAAAATATTAAAACAGGAAAGAGAAAGGAAGGAACATATCGGATGAACACCTCCCACAAAAAAAAAATCCTATGTATGTATATGTGTGTGTGTTTATTTATGTTTAGATAGATATATGTTTAATGTATATATATATATATATATATATATATATATATATATATATATATTATATATATGTATGTATGTAATATATATTATAATGTATGTATGTATGTATGTATGTATGTGTGGTGTGTGTGTGTATGTATGTATGTATGTATGTATGTGATGTTGTATGTATGTATGGTATGTATGTATGTGTATGTATGTATGTATGTTTATGTATGTATGTATGTTGTATGTGTATGTCTGTGTATGTGTATGTATGTGTATGTATGTGTGTGTGTGTGTGTGTGTGTGTGTGTGTGTGTGTGTGTGTAGTAATAATAATATGTTTTATGCATATAATATGATACAATCTATAACATATCTGTAGACGTATATACGCATTATATACCGCACCAAAACACGGCAGGGAAGGTAGAAAACAGCAGAAAATATGCGCATCCAATTCCGACCTAAATGAGAGAGCCCACTGTACCTAATTCCAATATACGAGCCAAACAAATACACGCTCCTTCCTTGCCATTTAACTTGCCTCCAAGATTCATAGGGGCAAGAGAGAAAAGAGAGAGGGCGAGAGAAAGAAAGAAAGGGGGAGATAGATAGATGGAGAGAGTGAGAGAGTGGGAGTGAGAGTGGGAGTTAGAATGGGAGTGATAGAGGGAGAGGGAGTGAGAGAGGGAGAGATAGGAGGTGAGAGGGAGACACACCAAGCGACAGACAGACAGGAAGTGAGAAAGAGAAGAGAGAGAGAGAGAGAGAGAAGAGAGAGAGAGAGAGAGAGAGAGAGAGAGGAGAGAGAGAGAGAGAGAGAGAGAGAGAGAGAGAGAGATACACCAAACGGACAGACAGACAAAGATCCGTGTTCCTCCTGCTGCTCCGGGCGTTCCTCTGTTCTCTGAGAGAGGGGGGGGGGAGGGGTAGAGTGGGACCGAGAGGGGCGGAGCCACGGCTCGCGAGCTCTGAAAATATCTTCCCAAAAGTTACACGCGCTCGCTGCTCCTTCGTTCTCTCGGTAATAAGAGCGTCAGATGGTTCTGGTTACTGGGCATGGCTCGCGTTAGTAGGTACGCGTGTGTATGAGGAGATCAGGTTCATTTGCATATCTGCTGAGGTCGAGTGAGTGTACTATGGGCTGGGGTATTGCTCTAATTCCGCCAGAGATGATAATGAAGCTTTTATTGCCCCGCTTGTGAGCTCTGTCCGGTAGAGCGCACTCGCTGGGGCCCGTTTGTGCGAGGGAGACAAACGGCTTGTGACCGAATCGGCCGGGGGGGGGGGGGTTGTTGCTTATTGGGCCGGCACTCGCATGATCGGTAATCAGGCTTCTGTGTGCGGGCATCATTGGTGCCTCGTTCTGGCAGGAATGTTTATAACAGGTTTCTTTGTTCCTTTACTTTCATTATTACATTGCGGAGCGCCGTGAGCCCATTACGGTAATGATCGTCATTATCGACAGGTAATATGGGCATTAGGCCTAAGATGCCACATTATCGATCTTAATATCAGGTCCTATTATGTATAACGCCTTTGGGATCGGATACTATATGCCTTTTTGAGCGTCGTCGATGATCGCTCAGCTATAAATAAAGCAGTTATACTCGTACATCATATATTTCACTCTGACTTAGAATTCTCGAATTGTGTTGCTATTATTGCCAAGATCACAAAATCAATAGCAAGAGAGATTATCAGTCATGCAACATTAACTTTGTGACTTACGACTTAAGTGGCGGTTTGCCCAGTCACGGATGGTTTATTATACCCAAAGTGTTCGAACAAAGATATTTGTCACTGGATTTTTTTTTTCATCTTTTTTATGTGATACTCTCAAGTGATCAGTCATAACTTGAGCAAGAAGCATGAGTTATTTATGAGAGAGTGTCTGAAAAAGGCGTTTATTTATGGCTTATGGATCTTTTCAATATGAGCAATCGCATCTGGGAAAATTTCTCTCTTAAAGAATTTATGAAATAAAAGTGAATCAGTATGTTGTTGTGTCGAAGGTGGATTAGGCGTTACCTCGTATCTATAATCCTACATTTTATGTGTGATATCAAATAATCCACGAGGATATCAGACGCAACATGAATAAAGTGAGAATTACAATCACAAAGAGATTAAAGGAAGCCGCATATGTGCGTACAATGACATATTTGTATATTTATTCGTCCACATCATACTTTATGGCAACACCTTTTTGAAATGCACGCGGTTGCCCTGGAACATTAATCTCATTCGGACATTTCTACCTGCTTGCCATTCATAAGTGATCCGGCACCCCTTCCCTCCATCATCCCCTCCCCCCTCCCTACGCCCTCTCGACTCCATCACCTCCCCTTCCCCTCTACTAACCCCCCTCACTCCCCCTCCACCTCCACTACCCTCTCCCTCCACTACCCCTCTCCCTCCCCTCCACTACCCGTCTCCCTCCCCTTCCACTACCTCTTCCTCCCCTCCTTACCCCTCTCCCTCCCCCTCCACTACCTCCTCTCCTTCCCTTCACTACCCCCTCTCCCTCCCCTCCACTACCCCTCCTCCCCCTCCTACCCCTCTCTCCTCCATTACCCCCCTCCCCTCCACTACCCCTCCTCCCCTCCACTAACCCTCCCAATACAAAAAACCCGCGTTACCCAATATTCTGGACCCCAAGTGAACCCCCTGTCTTCCCTCCCTCTTATCCCTTACTCCCCATTACTACCCTGGGTTTTCCCCTTAGCCCTCTCCTTCCCCCTTATCCCCTCTCTCTCCCCATCCCCCGATCCCTGCTTCTACTCTCACCCCTTCCCTCTGTTCCTTCCTTTCCCTCTGTCCCCTTCCCTTCCTCTTCCCTTCCCCTTCCCCTACCTACCCCTTCCCTCTGTCCTGACCTTCCCTCCTTCACCCTCCCTCTGTCCTGCCTTCCCCTTCCCTCCCTGTCCTTCCCCTGACTATTTCCTTCCAACTGACGCTTCCTCTGTCCCCTTCCCTCCCTACCTTCACCTTCCCCTCTGTCCCTGACCCTTCCCCCTCCACCATTCTCACCCCTTCCTCTGTCCCCTTCCCCTACCTCACCCCTGCGCCCTGATCCCCACCTCCCCTCTTCCTATGTGCTTCAGAACCCTCTATACTGTACACCCTTTCAACACGAATTGAGTTCTGTTAATTATTCGGAAATCAATACGATTCTCGTGTGGGTTATGTGTACTGTGTGTGTGTGTTTGTGTGACTGTGTCTGCCTTCTACTTTGTCTTCCTGTTTTCTTGTCTTTATTTCCTGCAGTTCGTTCTCTTCATTAACTTTTTCGTACTCTTTCATTTATTTTCTGTGTCATTGTATCTGTTTCTGTCAATCTGTCTATCTGTTTGTCTGTCCTGTTTAGTCTATTTGTCAATCTGTCTACTGTCTGCGTATCTGTCACTCTTCCCCCCCCTCTCTCTCTCTCTCTCTCTCTCTCATCTTCTCCCACTTTTCTCTCTCGTTCTCTCTCTCTCTCTCTCTTCTCTCTCTCTCTCTCTCTCTCTCTCTCTCTCTCTCCTCTTCTCTCATCTCTCTCTCTCTCGTTTCTCTTCTCTTACTCCTCACTCACTCTACACTCTCCACTCTCACACTCTCAACCTACTCTCACTCATCTCTCATCGTCTCCTCTCTCGGTCTCAACTCTCACTCTCACTACTCAACTCGTCCCGTCTCCCTGCTCCCTCCTCGTTCCCCTCTCTAACCCTTGGCTCTTCTCTCTCCTCTCACCACCTTCACAAACTCTCATTCCACAACTAAAAAAACTATACATTCTCACATCACTCTCACTCACTCTCACTCTCACTCTCATCTCACTCTCCCTCTCCCGTCTCCCTCTCCTCTCGCTCTCCTCTCCCTCTCCCTCTCCCTCTCTATCCATACCCATCCCTTCCTCTCCCTCTCCCTCTGCAACCCAACCTACCTCTCGCCTCTCCCCACTTCTACTCTCTCCTCTCCTCTCAAAATCCTCCCCATAAGACCCATCCCCATAACCAATCCTCTTTCCCTTACCATCCCTATCCTCTTACCTCTAATATAACTCTCCCTCTCTCCTTCTATCTCTTCTCTTTACTAAATAGAGAAGATCTTTACATAGTACTCCTGTCTTTTCTGTGCGGCGCAAATATGGATTTATTGGGAAACAATTTTCTTATTGTCTGCCACTTGCAAAATTACAACGGAGAACAGCTTATGGCGTGATGCAAAAATCGGAAGTCTTAAAGCTTGATTTCGTATCAATCTTTATCGTTGCCATTTATTAAAGGTTGTGGTACTATATCCTAACTCTCATTTGCGTTTATGCGTTATCTTGGACGTCAATTACGTACGAAGGAATAGTGACAAAGGGAAAGTAACGGTGTATATATAAATCAAATGATACTAAAGGACTAATCTTAGTTATTTTTTAGTTGAAAAATAGAAAAATAGGAGAGGAGAGAGAGAGACCACGGGAGAGAGAGAGAGAGAGAGAGAGAGAAGAGAGAGAAGAGTAGTGAGTGAGTGAGTAGTGAAGTGCAGTGAGTGAGTGAGTAGAAGAGTGTGAGAGTGGAGAGTGTGTGAGAGTGTGAAGTGTGTGAGTGTGTGAGTGTGTATAGTGATGGAGTGTGTGAGTGTGTGAAGTGTGTGATGAGTGAGTGTGGTGATGTGTGAGTGTGTGAGTTGGTGTGATGTGTGAGTGTGTGAGCTTGTGTGAGTGTGTGAGTGTGTGAGCTGTGTGAAGTGTAGTGAGTGTGTGAGTGTGTTGTGTGTGAGTGTGTGAGTGTGGAGTGTGTGATCGATGATTGAGTGTGTGAGTGTGTGGTGGTAGAGATGTGTGAGATGTGTGAGTGTGGTAGAAGTGTGTGGTGTGTGAGTCGTGTCGACGTGGTTCGACGCTGTAGTGACGCTGAGTGAGTGAAGTGAGTGTGTGACGCTGTGTGATATAGGTGTGTGGATAGAGATATATAGAGAGAGAGAGAATACATAAGCAAAAAGATATCATAATAACCACATCTTTATATTATAACTTTTTTAATATATATATATATATATATATATATATATTATATATATATATATATATATTATATATTATATTTCACACAACAACACAACGATAATTTATGTTCCAACAAGGCGAACAACAAAAGACACAGCTGATCCCCGAACACCTCCCTTTTCCTCGGCCAATACTCCGAGACGCCGCGAGCGAGCTTCCGCTAAAGGGGCGTTCGGTCGATTTAACGCAACCTGTAGCTTCTTCCTTCCGCCTCCTTGAAGGACCAGCGCTGGCGCGTCTGGATAGATGCGGGGGATCTGGTGAACACCGGCTTCCGGCGGTCCAGGTTGAAAGGCCCGCGGTGTTCGGTTGAGTGAGGGGGAGGGGTGGGTGAGGGGCTGGGGGGGAGAGGGTGTGGGATAGGTGGGGAGGGGTGTGGGGCTTGGGTGAGGGGGTGCGGGTAGGGGGAAGAGGGGGTTGGAATGGAGGAGGGAGGATTAGGTGAAAGGGAAGGAGAGAGACAGAGAGAAAAGAGGAGATTGTGGTGGAAGAGAGGAGAAGGACGGGAGAACGAGGGTGTGGATGGAGGAGGTGAGACAGAGAGAAAAGGAAAGGGAGAGGAAGAGAGATAAAGCGAAAGAGAGAGAGAGAGTAGATAAATCGCACAAGCAAGGGCCCTTTCTCCCGCTCGCTCTTTGTTATGCCGCCACAATGTCTCAGTTTGACGCTTAACGAGTATTTTACGCAGCCGAACTTCCTTCCACACACAACCAATCCAAAGCACAAGCACAAGAACCACACAACATAACAAAACACGCAAAACTGTGACCCAGTTCAACTACACTGCCAAAAACCTCACCACTACATGTCAAAATCTGACCCCAGACTCAACACAACCACTGCCAAAACTGACCCCAGACAACAACCTCTGCAAAAACCACCCCCCAAACTGCCAAACCAAACTAACCCCACCAAAACCCAGACTCACCCAACCCCCACCCCATCCAGCGCTCACCCCCACCCCACAACCCCAAACAAACCACATTCCCACCCAAACCACAACTCCTCGATCCCCTTTCAACCAGCAGCACCACAGCCATGACCGGCCCATGCTGTGGTGCCCGGGCCTCGGAAATGCTCGTGCTGTGCTATCTGGCGTGATTGGGTGCTCGTTCGATAAGATAACGCAGACGAATCAACGGGATACATACACTCCCACATACGATGCACATACGTGGTCTCCAGGAGCGCGGGGAGAGACGGATAGCATTGTCTGCATCCGGCTCGGGAAGGGCAATGGATCTGCACACATGCCTGCACGCACGCGCACGCTTACACAGGCGAGGGGTTTACATGTATGTTGAAAGGGTTAGTTTCAGGGTTATCTTGAATATGATTTGTTATTTTTTTTTGTTTATTTTATTCGTTTTTACCTTTTTGTTTTGTTTCCTTTTCGCTTTATATGTCCTTTTATTTATGTATATTCATTTATTCATATTCATTTAATTCTCTCTTTCATTGTTTTCTCTATCTATCATATGTGTATTTATTATCTATTCATTTATCTATTTACATATCTTTTAATCTTTTTTATTTTTCGTTCTATCTCCGGCTCCGAAATTTGTACCAGGATTATGGGGATAAGTTTTCATATCATGAATTCGTTTTCCAGCTGGACCACGAGGCATGGCGCGGGCAGCGGAGATCATTAATGATTAAAAAGTAATCAGGTGCTGCTTATTACACCTGATTAGTCATGGCAGCTTCGCATTATCATAACTGATAAACAGATCACAACTCTTACAAACAACGGTCGTAAAACAATTCCCAGAGGGGTGACCAATCCCCTCCCCCGTACCTGACGTGCTTTCCTCCCTCCCTTGCCCCTCCCCCTTCTCCCGACCTTAAAACTAACTCACCCCCAACTTGTCCCACACTACCTCGCCTCACTCCACCCTCACCTCACCCAACGCGTATCCCCTTTCTCGCCTACCTTCTTCCACCCGCTTACCCCAACCCCCCTTATTATCCCCAACTTGTCCCTTACTCGCCCCCAACTTTTTCCTCTCCCCGCGCCCCTCCACCCCCTTATATAACCCCCACCTCCTCCCCCTATCCTCACCATCTCCTCCCCCTAACATCACCCCACTCCTCACACTACCTCTCTCCCCTGCCCCGGCACCTAATGAGGCTCTCCCCCCCCCAGCCCCCTCCACCCCTAACCTGAACCCCACTTCCCTCCCATCCTCCCCCGGCACCTGATGAGAGGCCTCCATAGGCGATCAGGTGGCACGGAGCCTAGCGGGGCCGCCCTATCGACCACACACGGTTCATATAACACGCGTTCCGGAGGCTAAATGGCTCCGGACTTCGAAGTTCTACTGATCATTCTCACGGACGGCATCAATCTCCATTAAGTGGCTCAATGGCTGGCGCTCTACACAACCTCAAACCATCTCTTCTCCCCCCCCCCCCTTCCTTTCCTCCCTCTCTTCCTCCCATTATCGGCGCTTCTCCATTTAGCCACTTTCTAACTCTCTCGGTTGATGATTTTCTTGGTTTGGTTTGTTTCTCCTTTCGTTCTCGTCTTTCGTCGTGTTTTTTTTTTTTTTGGGGGGGGGGGGGGAGGGGGTTGGTGAGCCTACCTGTTGAAGGCGTATGAAGTATCGATGTTCCTGATTCGGGGTTGTGGATACTCTCTCTCTCTCTCTCTCTCTCTTTCTTTCTCTCTCTCTTTCTT